>JABASP010003060.1:0-16006 GCA_019776565.1 Sminthurinus signatus | reverse complement strand
TCCAAGTTGAGCAAGATTTTTAGTATTTTCCTCACTGAATTAAAATATCAAAATAGATGTTTTTTATAGCACAATTTTGTAATCTTTTGAAATCTATGTTTAAGCGTGATTGTTTTTTAATGATTTTAAAATGTTGAATCCACTTTTAAAAGTAATTTGAGAATGGGATGTACATTGTAGGTTGTTGATAGTTTCATTCATCTCTGATACAAAGTAGAAAAGAGCTTTAGTAGAATTTCCGCGCACTAGATGGTACTTTGATCCCGGATTTACAAAACCGAAAGTAAAATGCATCACTTTTGTCCGGTGTTTTGTACTCACATTTCTACAAAGTACAAACGACAAATGCAGTCGGAAGAAATAAGACTTTGAATTACACAACTCATTGGTTTGGTCCAGCGTGTTTAGTAGTTTTGGACTTTGCTCATTTACTTGAATTGTTTTCAGTTTATACCAATTTGCATCTGTTTGTTTTGCTCTGTTTTGGAGGCAAACATGATAATTTTTGAAAGACATGATAGAAACGCCAATTTGTTTAAAAACTGGATCAAGTTTTCCTGTGACATGAGTTTTTTGAAGTTGACTTGACTGCGGATGAGGAAGAATGGGAAACTGAAATGTGTAGTGATTACCTTTGGCAGGTTGCTGACAAGAGAAATAGAAAGTAAATGATAGTGGAGCGGGAGAGAGAGAGGAGAGAGAGAAAAGAGAGAGGAAGGAAGTATTAGAGTGAATGGATTGACCAAATGGTGTCGTTGTTTCAGGAGCACAGCGGGACACCTTTTGTCCCTCATTTTCCAATAGAAATACCCCCCTTTGATTTCCTAATGCTTTTCACTGATCGGCTCTACTGATTTCTCATTTCTGACGTCTGATTTCTCCCCAGCCAAACTCACAACACAATGCAAAACTCCGTCTCACATGTCATTATCATTTTCATTATCTGTTACTCTCCAAACTCCAACAATCCACATTTGTCCTCCAGTCAGATGACTTTTCAGCCCAACAACAAAAGTCAGTCTCTGGTTTTGTTCTGCTCCTTTCCGGTCTGTTCTATTCTCTACTTTGTCCAGATCAAGCATCAAGTATCAAGTTCTCCTCCTTTTGATTGTTGTCTTATCGGGAAACCTCATCAAATGGATAATGATTGTACATGCCCACTCCTCCTCCATTCTCCATTCTCCTCCAACATCAACATCCATGAATTTCAATTTCAATCCTTTAGATTTTTATTCATTTTTTATTATCCTCCGCTGCCTCATAAATCAGAAATCAGAGAGAGCGGAGTTTGCAGTCTCCAGACTTTCATCCCACAATAAATAATAATAAATAATAATAATGCAGATCTGCCATCAATTACGAAGCAACTCAACAGAATGTTCATACAAATTCAGTTTGAAGGGGACGAACCAGAACCAGCTCATCATTTCCATTCTTCTGTTCTGCCACCCCCAAAAGAATCATAACAGTTACGCTTCTTTTGTTTTGAATTTTGTCTTTTGACTTGTCGTCAAAACATCCGACTGATTGATTTTTATGTAATGATTTGACCTTTGGGTTTTGAATTCCCCCGCAGATCAGTCCAATTCCTAATTCCTGATGCAAAGTGGAACGGAAAAAAGCATGAGCATTTGACAGAGGCGAAATACTTATCTAGATTTTGGATGACAGGTCAAAAGTGAGAATTGAGAATGCAAATGTTGGTTTACGTCTTTGGCGGAATCGGGAGGCAGTTTCAATTAAATGCAATAAAATAATCATGACACGTGTTTTGTGCTTCAAAAGTGAAAGGATTGGAATGAGCTACAAAATACTCAATGCAAAATGCAAAATCGGAATGAAAGTGTTCACTTTGTCTTTTCAACACATTTGAGGCAGGGCATTTATTTTTGTGGACTAGAGAATTTCGGAACACTGTACAATGAGCACACACGTAAAAGGTGGGTAAGTGTGTGCGCTAATGGAAAGAAAGGCGAAAGAATGGGTTGGAATGTTCAGGTTTCACTCTGGAATTTAAATAAGTTTATGAAAATGCTGGGAAATGAGAGAGAAGAGAGAAAAGAGAGTCGGCAGCCGCCAGCTCCACCACTTTGCATTAATCAGTTGGAAAATCAAGTCCCAGGAGAAAACCGACCAAACTCCAAACACTAAAACACAGTCCACCGAAACAGAAACAAGAGAAAGTGAACAGGAAACAGAAAACGAGAGAACGAGAGAACTAGAGAACGAGAGAGCGCTTTGGGCGTTCCATTTTCCATTTCCATTGCGTGCCTGCAAAACTCTGAGACGGGACGAGAAAAGAAAATGTAAGTGAACAAAAAGTAACTCGGAGCACAACAAAAACAGGTTTAGCGTACACATGTGTTTCTCCATTGTTCTTTTGTTACGCTTTCTGTTACAGTCAACTGCCAAACAACAACAAAATACCCGAGTTCCGAGTTTTGGAGTTTGAGTGAGCAGAGAAAACAAAACAAAAAGCGGAACCAAAACTTTCCTGCTTGGTGTTTTGTCTTGTTCATTAAGTTGTTTAGTTATTCATGTGTCTTGTACATTTGTCCTGTAGTTTGTAGTTTGTCCTGTTGGAAATCCACAGACTGGAAGGAAAAGGGACAGTTCTAATTCTAGTTGTGAATGTGTTGGATTCCTCATTCCTCCGTCCGTCGCGTAACATGAAACATGAAACGCAGAAATTATAATACGGAATACAGAATAAAAGTCAGCCCGAGGTCATTTTCACTTTGCTTTTCACTCAACCACCTCAAAATCATAGCAGCTACACTCTCTAACTTACTTTTACAGACTCAAATAAAGTTTGTTCATTCGGAATCCGAAGAGAAATACAGGAGACTAATTTTCGTGGTCTGTTCCTTGAATAAAAATTTAAAAAATTGAAAAGAGCGGCCGATGGAATGACTGATTCCTTTTGAGTTTTTTGAGTACAATTATCATGTTTCCGTCTATTTACTGTTTATGCAAAATGTGTGTATGGGGAATAAGGAAGCAAGTTTGCCTTTATTATTATCTATTTGGTGTGCATGAGAGAGTGAGGGGGAGGGGGGGAGGAGCAGGGAGATGAAGACGATGACAATATAAAATAGTAAGAGATGGGCTGTTCTGTATTCTGAATGCTCAATGTATTGTATTTTATGTTGTAGTATGTACAGAGAACAGAGAAGGAAGAAGGAGAATAAATAGTTGAGCATAAAAATGAATGGCTTTTCACTACTTTGAATATCTCCACTACTTTTGATTTTACTTCTCCGAACTTCCCTTCCCTTCAAACAGAGTCCAAGGAGCTTCAAGAAAGAGAGAGAGAGAAAGAAATGAGAAAGAATATGGAATAGAGGGAGACTTGTTTCTCTCTCTCTCTCTCTTTCTCTCTACTTTTCCACTTTATGCACATGAGATAGAATTCCTCCATCTTGCCTTATTTTCTCCCATTCTTCTTTTCTTCTTTTCTTCTCCTGCTCAAACGGGAAATAGGAATAAAATAAAAGATCGATATCGTCTTACCAAGATTTTACTAGACTAAACTACACTACATTACACTCGGAGTTTTCCCCATCAAAAGATTCTCCAGGCTTTTACACAACTTTCTCCACTTCCTTCATCCATTCAAACTACAAACTACAAATAAAGTTTCCTCTTGCAGCTCTATTTTTATGAATTTTTTTCACTAATTTTGGAATTTCGTGTCCAGTTTTCAAAATTTTCATGTCCTTTGTCCACCTCTAAAATCACTGTTCATTTTTATGTGTTGGAGCTTGAATGTTACAAAATATTTATTTGAGGAGGCCAAAACAAAAAAAAACAAGATTGATTGAACATGTTAAAAAATTGAATAAATTTACTGAGAAGAGCCTGTTTACTGTTTAGAAATGTTTCAATGTAAATCGCAGTTGGATATTCCGCATTCCGTACTTGGTACAGAGCAGAACAAGTACTTGAAATAAATCTGCAAATGAAAGAAAAAGAACAAAAAGTACTACATTTATTTAGAGTTTGGAGTAAACTTTCCTTTGAAGTTTTAAATGTGCCAAGTTTTTCTCAGCTCGACTTGATTTTTCATTCGTATGCTTTTCTTTCTTTCTTGTTGATTTGTTGGGCTTTGTTTTTGGCTTTGTCTAGGATTTATAATATAAAAATGTAAGAATATTATCCAAGGATTTCCCCAAAGTAATGAAAGGAAGGGGAATGAAGATGAAGGACAGAGCTTGTCTGTGTGAGCGACTTTTGTATTGTGCACTTGTGTCTGCTCCTGTTCATTTCACAGTGAGTCGTCTTTACTTTGTTACACTTTACTCTTCATGTTTTATGTAGTATGCAAATCGGCGAGTGAAAAGTCCTAAAATTAATAAGCAGGAGTTTGAATTTGGAATTCTGAATGCGGAGTGTCTGTACATTGTAATTTGTACATGGAAAAAATGAGGAGAAGGAAGAAGGAAGGGAAATGTGAAATAAAAAATGAGTGGATGAAATGAGAGACAAGTCTCATTTGTCTCTTTCAGGTATGATGAACCTCCTTTCACAAAGTGTCGCTTTCTTATCTACTCAATGACATTTCTTTCCCTTTTGTCACCTCTCTCCTTTTTTCTCTTTCTTTCCCTTTTTTTACACGTCAACACCAATTCTGGTGCACTCTCTCATCTCGAACACACACGAGCTTTCCTCTGTGCATCCATAATGAGATCATTTATCTGCCTATCTCTCTCTATTCTACATCCTCTGGTTTCTATCTCATATTTTGAATTTTTGTCCTTAGTGTAATTCCTAACGGCGCATGAGAAAATAATAATGCAGTCAAAATTCCAAATAGAACACAAAATGTGTGCAACTCTCCGCCGTTTGTTTTTCTGTCTTGGTTCAAAATATCTGTATTTCCAAATTCCAAATGCATGCTTCATCTCGTAATATTATGATATTATTGATGACTCCAGTTTTAAATTCTCGCCGTGTACCACGAAAATGGAAATGGAGTCAACCGAGGGAAAGTCCGTCGAGTTTTTTTGTACTATTTCTCTCGGACTGATCGTCCATCGTCCAGAACATACAAAATAGGATTGAGGTGGAGAAGGATTTAATACTGTAAATGGATTTGGGAATGGATTTTAAGAGATGGGAAAAGGAATGGGCGAGTTTGTGGGAAGTCAAAAAGTCAGGTGTTGTTCTGGACTTGGAAACTGTCTGATTTCTTTGGTGATTGAGAACTGAGTAGAATTTGAGGAGTGTTCTGCTACTCTTCAATAGATAGAAAAGGATGGATGTGGAAAACCTACTGCATTCTTCTTCTTCTCTATTTTCCTGCCTGAGTTCTGGTTGTGGAGTTTGATGGACGGGAATTCATCGGGACTCATTTGCAGGTAGAAGCACTCACTCCAGCTCATTGTTGTCATTGTAAATTCCGTGGCTCTCTGCTGGAAGTGCTGGAGGAATCCATCCATTCAAACGACATGCTTAAACACGGGAAGAGAGAGAGAGTGGAGAAATGTGGGGAATATGGAATCGGATCGTGTGGATCCTCTGGATTTTGAGAAGGAAGAGCAGTCAAGTTTATTACAGGATGCGAATAAAACTGGTGGTTTTATTGCGAGAGTTTTAGGGAGAAAAGCTTTCAGTTAGTTCTGAGGTGAGTGAGTGAAGGAGCAGAAAGATTCTACATGCACAACTGCTGACTGGAGTATACCATAAAGCATAAGCAATCCCGCTATAGTATTACCATTTCTATATCTACATGTTGACTAGAAAATCTGATCCGGATGATGGAGTTTCCAGGAGCAGCCCGAGAAGAAAACACAAAACACAACCTTTCTGCCTTTGAACAAGCTGGAGAAGTCGTCCAGTGGGAGACGGAAGAAAGCGGAGAGACACGGGAAGAGAAGAAGAGGGTGGAGGATGGCGCATGAGTTGGTGAGGGGAGGCGGAGCAGGCGGTCTGATTGGTCCCGGACAAGAATTCAATTTGGAGAACCCTCCAGCGCATGACCTCCACCAACAGTCACACACAATCACAAAAAAATTGCAAATTCAAGAGACACCCGAGAAAAACTGGAAGTCCCTTCTCTCCGCTCTGCTCCAATATTAAACACTAGACAGCAGACACTAGACGCTCCTTTCACGTACGATAGAACACAGAGACAAAGTATAGTCGGGAAAAGAGGGTATACCACTCCACACTCCAGTCTCCAGTCTACCTCTACTCTGCATCCACACTTGCACTTCTCATTTGGACCGTGTAAAATAGTCAAATATCCAATACCACACGATCACAAGAAGGCACAGGTAAAACGGAACACAAGAAAAAGAGGAGGCAAAAAACACATTTTGAATCTCCAGGACTCTTCTGCCAACGCCTACACAACACAAACTCACACAAAGTCAAAGACAAAGCATCAGAACAAAACGAAACATCATGTTCCTTCTTCAAAATGTGTCTATCGTCTACCAAAAGCTCCATTAAGTAAATGTGCAAAGACAACAGCTGTCAGCAATTTGTGTGTCATCTCAAAAATACAAACTGAATCTTGACTCTTGCTCTTGAATCTAGTCACACTAATTCAGGTTTCAATAGGATATAAAAAGAGTGTAACTAATATAAATAGCTTTACTTTCCTCGTCCTCGTGTGTTCGTGTGTGTGTGTGTGTGTGAGACTATGAAACACAAAAAGTGAACCGAATTCAAACGGACAACAATAAACAATACCATTAGTTTTAGTCATCTTGTTCATTGTTCAGTTTGGAGTTTAGAGTTTAGACTCTCGGCTTTTTTTTATTGAATGGCCAAAGTTCTTGTTGTTGAGCGAACAAAACCAGTGTAAACAGAATCGATTAAATGTGGAGGTATTCTCTTTATTTTGAACAGGGGGGGTTTTGGTGAATATCTGTATTGTTGTTGTTGTGTCGGTGTGATTGTAATTCTGAAGAAGGAGTGGGATTTAGATTTAGTGGTGATCGGTGAGTTTGGAGATGTGCGCTGCGAGTTTGGTGAGTCCAGGTGACTCCGGAATGGGGTCACCTTCAAATCATCATGTTCATCCCGCCTTCGGCGTCGGCGTTGGGATTGTTGGACTCCGGAACAGTGCTAATAATTCCAATAACGTGACTAATGGTAACAACAACAATAGTAATAACAATAACAACAATAATAATAACAATTCGAGCATCCCTCCGCCGCCGCCTCAGCCTCCGAACGGACTCATAAACCTGCCTGACACCATCAGCCGGACGGACCCACCGCCACCGGACGTCCTCCTCGCCCTCCTCTCGAGAAACAGAGCTCTGGAAGGTCAGTTTACTTTTTCATTGTTAAGCATCTCTTGAGTCTGTTTTTCCGTTCCTCATCCAATACTATTTTTCTTTGAATCATTCAAAAAAGTGCAGTGTTTTTTATGTATCATAAGAAGAATGTATTCTGCATCTAAAAAAAGGTTTGTAATGCTGAAGGCGCGTATTGGATTTCGCAACCCAATTCTCAATTACCCCGTCGACTTGACAATAAAAAAGCAATTGAGCTTCTAACTCATTTATGCAATTCCTCATTTTGTAAACAAACATTAAGTGAAAGTGACGGGATCGGCAGGCGGTCGCTCTCTCCGTCTGCTTCCGCTGAATTCTGAATGAATCTCTCTCTCTCTGTCTCTCTGTCTTTCCTTTCAAGTTGTTCTATCTCCTGCTTTGAATCCACACACTCAGGCTGATCCACGCACACGGAATACTGAATACTGAACAAGGAACAGGGAAGAAAATACATCCGTCCTCGTTTCTTGCTCCATCATGGAGAGAGTAGTAAAAGAGAAGAGGAGACAGAGGATGCAGATGGCAGTAAATCAAATTATAATACAATTACGTCTGAATTATAACCCTTGACCTCTGAAGCCACCCGAATCCTCATGAAACATTAACGCCTGCCACCGCCACGGATCTCCCAGCTCCGTCACAACTCCCCACACTCCCTCTCTCTCTCTCTCATTCCTCCGTCCTCTGCTAGGGTCACTGGGGAAACCAAAATTATTTCCAACACAACCTTCAACTTGTTTCCTTCTTTCTTTGCACGGGATTGTTGACTGTGGGATTTTGTGCTCCGCAGCGGGAGACCCAAAATAAAATAAATTACAAAAAGGGTCATAATTAATTAATTAAATTTCACACTTTCCATCCGCCGCACACAAAATTACACACATTTTAGATCAACTTTGTGCAGTGCACATTCGATCTTCACAATTGACAGTGTGCTGGGTTTTGGCTGCGAGTGAGCATCTTTTCCTCTGCATCTCATGATTTCACGACTCCCTCGGTCATCAAAAAGTCTACTTGACAAAGTTCGAGCCATTTTAGATGCATTCATTCTCTTTTACGTTTAGTCCATCAGGAATTTAATGGAAATGCAGATGATAGAAAATAAAATAAATACAAGATATTTCAGATTTCTTTCAAATATTTTGAGGGTTTCTTAACGTTAAGTTGAATTGGTACGTTTGTAAAAATGAGGAAACCTTTGTATAGGATTATTTTGGTGTAATGCGTAAGTTATTGGGATGAGAACCGTAGAAATTGAAGGAGCAGATAAAAATGGAGATAGTTTGATCCGAATTAGTTGAGGAAATCCAAACCACAAGTAGCAAAACAAATTAGGAGTGGATCAAGATCAAGTCTTGTGTCCTCTGTCGCGTGTCCACAACAAACGTCCGTCCTGGTTCACAATCCGTACTTTGTACATTCTACGATTACAAGTACAAGTCACAAGGACTCGCGTCCTCCATTTCCCGTTTCCCATTCATATCACAAAAGCATACAGTAAAATATAAAAGTATTTTTATTCTCTCTTTTGTTGTGATGGGCTAGAAAACTAGAAACTAGAAATATCTGGAAGCTGTGTCCATTAAATCCATGTTTTACATTGTAAATGAAAGAGTGTGTCATTTTTGTAGGGCATTGTTGAGAAATATTAACATTAACAAATTATGGATGAGGATTTGGATCTAAACACGTGTTTCCTCGTCTCCACACTCCTCACAAATAATAAATAATAAATAAAAGGACGGTGCAAAATGTAAAATGTAAAACCCAGGGTTTTTTGCATATCTGTGTGGATGGGAAATGCAGAGAGCGCAGACTGCAGACGTGAGCCATCAATTACTATGATTAGGATTCAATCCAAATGGAATCACGGGGAAACTGACATG
The DNA here is from genome assembly GCA_019776565.1 of Sminthurinus signatus. Taxonomy (NCBI): domain Eukaryota; kingdom Metazoa; phylum Arthropoda; class Collembola; order Symphypleona; family Katiannidae; genus Sminthurinus; species Sminthurinus signatus. The sequence goes on along the minus strand of JABASP010003060.1, from coordinate 6,828 downwards.
GACATTGACCAAACGGACGGAGGATGGAAAACATGATGTTGTTTTAAATAGAATGGGAAGAGATAGTTTCCAGGGGTTTTATATCAAGTCCGCATTCATAATGAATGATGAACATTCCACATTTTACTCTGCTTCTGTTTCTGTTTTGGTGTTTGTGGGTCTCTGCTCCTGGATTTGTAAAGTCTATGAAGAGGAGAGTCGTGTGCTGAGCGCGTGTCCTTTCATCCCCGTCATTTCTCGTTTCCTTTGTTTACAGTGAGAGCTCCTTCCGCTCCTTTCCTCCTCCAGCTCAACAATCAACAGTCCACTGCAGAGCATGCACAATGCACAATCCAGATTTCCCCTCTCGGAACTAATCATGTAAATACTTTTAAATTACTCCGAGGTTGTAACAACCAGTCCCTCGCTCTTTTTATCATCAACAACAACAAAAATATTGACACACAACACAACAGAACAAAACAGGAGAGAGATGCAACAGCCAGAGACCATTTTCATTCATGCACTCACTCAGACACCGAGTCAACTGCGTTATTGGTACATGCACAAGGCACACTCCATTCTTGTCCACCCAGAGTTTTGAGTGGGAAATGAGGACGTGTACAACGTACAATGTACACACCTCATTTCAAGTGCGCAAAACACCAGTAAAAAGTCAGTTGATTTCATTTCATTTGGTTCCTCGGAACAATGGACAAAGGTGTGAATTGTGACTGGATTTAATGGCTTCCGGTTCCTTTCCGTCCTGATTTTTGTTCAAGTCATTAGAGTGGATTTTGTACGGGGATGAGAGGTCAAAGGGCAACAGGTGCTGGCTGCTGACTGCTGGCTGTCCAATTCTCAAGTGAAAACTGAAAAAGGTGGTCCAAACAATTAGTACATTAGAAAACTTGATTTTTTTCGTCCCTCGACTTTCGAGTCTCGATACTCGATGAACGGTACACAGTCATGTCCTGCCGCCTTTACAAAAAATGGAGAGCTGACAATCGACTTATTTTTTATGAACCTGATCCCGAGTCCTGATAACAACAAAGTACACAAATGCTAAAAACTAAAACTCAGTAGGAATTCTCTAAAAACTAGAACACCTTCACAATATTTACAATAGAGCTTTCAGAATAACAAAAGGGAATTATTTCAGTGGAAACAGCACAATTGTCATTGACAGTGTGTAAAAGATTTATAAAATAATAATTGAATTGGATGAATAAAATAGTTGTACGAACAGAAACCAAGTAAGAGACATTTGACATTTGATGGAATTTTCTTGAGTTTGGAGTCTTGAGCGTAGAAAATGTGTGAAATGGGATCACAGTGTTTGTTTTTCCCTTGCCGTGAAATATTTAGGAGAATCGAGAATGGAGACAAAGCGTGAGATGTTATCAATCAACAGCTAAAATATTAAAACCATTCTTGTGCTCCAGTACTGCGGAGTAAAATACTGTAATAAATAAGAAATGTGTAGTGAGGAAATGTCACAAAATCCAAAATACAAAATACAAAACTATTCCCGTGAATGTAAATGCAATGACTCCCTTTTTCTTCTACTTTTATTCATATTCCCAACTTGACTTGTTTTATTTTCATAAGTACAAACACAAATACAAACAAACAAGTAAAGAAAATTTAGTCTCGAGTCTCGAGTCTCGAGTGCCGATGGAAAATAATAATACGTGTAGAAATCAATATGAGGTTGAAGCGTATTCTAAGTCGTATGCACAAAGAAATACAAAATACACATGGCTTCACCGTCGCACAGAAGAAAACGGGACCTGTTAAGAACTCTGACTCTAATTTTGTACGGCTTCTGTTTCTGTTTCTTCTCAAATCCCATTGGCTTGGCCGACACACGACGACCAACCAGTGCCCAAAAATGATCATAAAATGTCTAGATTATTTCCATGTTGTTTCCATTGGACGTTGTTGGGAATTATGAACAAATGCATTTGTAATATTCAATGTCCGCGCGAAGCCATATTTATTTTGTTTTAAGGCTAGATACAACAACAGTTTAAAACTTTCTTAAGGTTCTAGTGTTATCTTCAAGAGATTCACTCAATCCACATTTGTTTGAGTTTCCATGTGTGTCAAATATCAAACAGAAAATTAATTATTTTTTAAGAATAATATTTTATCCTTTGGCTTTATTCATAAAGCATGATGCATTTTACAAGAATCAGAGAGTATGAAAATTTAGAGTTTTGAGGGAAGATATAAAAACAATTGTGTTGTGTGGACAGATATTGTGAGGAAAGAGGACAGGAGGATTTGGAAGTGTGCTCACGGGAACTGGAGAATTGAATTGGGTTGGATTTGAGGTAAAAGAATAAAAGGAATGGTCATTCACTCGTCAATGGTAAACATTCTTATATACTTCATGTTTCATATTTCGTATATCTGTTTTGTGTTTCTTATTTATGAAGAGGACTGCGTATTTAAGTTGGACTGTTGTTGCAAGGGAAAGGGAATGTGCATAATGGATGAAAGAGCAGGTCTATATTTTTACATGTGAGTACAACTGCGATAATTTGGGAGAGAGGGAAAAGAGGAAAGGAGAAAGGGAGAAAAGGATAAAATAAAAAGAGATATGATTTATGTTGAGGGCTAGGCTAATAATTATTCATAAAGGACAGTTAGACTTGTGTGTGTGTGTGTGTGTGTGTGGTGGCTCAAGTCCTTTGTGTTCTATCTCTCTCTCTCTCTCTCTCTCTGCTTCTGTGTGTGCAAGGGAGTCTGAATTGTGAATATATGGGCTCTGTCTACGCTCCTGTTTTATAGATGTTCCTCTGACAGCCCAAGGGATCCATTATTTTTTACAGGTCTCCTCTCCTTTTCTCTTCTTCTCTTCTTCTCTTCCTCACAACTCCTTTCTCTTTTCTCTCTTCTTCTTCCACCCTTTCTTTGTCCACACTGCATCCAACTTGGACTCACTCACTCCCACCCATACACAAACAACAAAGAAAAATGAAACCCCTCTTCAATTTCCTTAGCCACACACACACACAAAATACAAAACACTGGAGTAAAATTCACCCAAGACGAAAAATTATATTCGTATTTCTCACACAATTCTTTGTATTTTTTTACAAAAGTACAAAAGAAATTCTCACAAGAAACAAGTTTCATCATTTTAGATTTCGGATTTTTGGTAAAGCAAAAAATATGGATTCTTTTCTGTAGCTTTCGATCTAAAATAATGCTGTTATTGGGAAAGGACTTATTTTTAAATAATTCCTCAGCAAGTTTCAGTATTTTTGAAAAAATGTACTTTTACTTTTGAAACAGTTGGTATTGGAAATCGGACGGTTAAAATGTTCATGAAAAAAATCCATCGGTTTGAAATAAATAAACTAAAAATGTTTGATGTGATATTATTCTTTGGATTGGACGAAGCTGACTGCTGACTGCTGGTGTAGTCGGTGAATCGCCCAGGTTGTTGTTTACCGTGTATCGTGTATCGTGTGATGGTACGTGGTTGAGGGTAATTTGTATTGCGAGTTGTGAATTGGGTTTTGTTGGGGTAACGCGGATGCTTTCCACATGTCGACTTGAACTGTGTGTGTTTTATCTGGATGATGAATATTTATCATGTATGTTTTCGGGAGTGAGTTGAGTTGAGTTGAGTGAATACGAATGAAAGAGAGAGAGAGAGAACAAAGTCAAATATCCAACGGGAAGATTCAATCCGAATGCGAACTCCATCAACTCTCCGCATCCGCATCATCAGTTCTCTCCTCTCTTCTCCATTTTCTAGTCATTAGATCATTGACTCAAGTTATGAGTACTTTTCCTCTCCTTTTCCATCACATTCTCAAACAATCTCATGACAGCCCCCAGAAATTCAAAACATATTTCGCTCTGTTAAATTCTCCGTCCATAATTCATAACTACGTGTGTTGAGTATTGCCACACATTTAAGTATGTGCAGATTTTAATCGTGGGGGCACAAAATGCAACTGATGCTGAACAATAAAGTTCCTTTACTTAACTGGAGTTGTCATTCTGCTGCTGTGGACACTGCAGGAACTTGAAAAGAGCAAAACTTAAATTAGAATTTATCTTGCACTGCTTTTCATATGGATGCTCCTGAGGAAAGAGGGAGTTTTTATACCTGAAATTTGAGTGTTGAGTGTTGAAGGATTGGAAATGGCGGAGATGAGTTGAGTGAAATGAAATGACGTTGTTGTTGGCCCATCCTCCTTGATTACAACTTTGAATGCTGCACGTGCATCATTCACCTACGGATTTCCATTTCCATTTCATTCGGGTGTCCAAAAAGTGTGCCCGTCACACGTCACACTCTCTCCTTTTCTTTTCATATCATCACTTGCACTTGCATCCTCCACAACGACAAGTCTTTAAAATGAAATGGAACTACGACAAAAAGATTTGTAATTTAGTGTAATTGTCACACAACAAATGAGATCCGAGGATTGAGGAGAGACGTGTGAAAATATGGGGAGCCACACTCCACTCTCACCTGAACCACCTTCTTTTTTACTGTATAAAAAGTACACGCTTCACGGGATTTGTGAGCGGTGGCTGTTGAAATTGAAGGAAAGAGTAAATGTGTGTGTTTCATGTTCCTGTTTGAGCAGAATAAAAAAGCGAGGAGCGTGCGTCTCTTATTCTTGTATTTTGTTGTGTTGTGTTGTGTTGGGCGTGAGTGTTTACAATTTAGAACCCAATCCACTATTTTATCATTATCCAATAATTACTATTATTTCCAGTCCTCCTTCAGTCCTCTTTTATTCCAATTTCCAATTTGTACCTCAACATTTTAGTTCCTACTTTTACACCAAGAAAATTAATTTCATAATTTCTAATACTCGTTGGTTTTTATTTTTATTTTAAATTGTGATTGTGTAGCTTGTTGATGTTCACATTAGGATTTGTCATTACCATTTTACTGTTTACATGTCAAGAATCCAGTTGACGTGGATCATGTGAAATTAAAAATGGGAGGAAATGAATAATTCAGGAGGTTAAAAGGATTTTGCTCACTCCGTTTCGTGTTTGTCTGTTGGCGGATTGGCCGAGTATTTGTCGATCACTTGAAAACGGGAATTTCTTCATGTCGTATCTCGTAGCCAAAGTCCAATTGATATTTAATGGGGAAGAAAAGAGAAAGAACAGAAGAATACTGTATTGTGTATGATATAACGTAGATATTATTTTTGCTGTGTGTTGTGTGTGGAGAACGGAGGAGTTGGTGAATTATGCAAAAGCCTTCTCATATTTATATTCACATTCGTATTCATGTGGACGAAAAAAGAAGAGGCTACTGAATTTTGAATGAGAGAAAAGTGTCCACATGAAATGAAAGCACTTGTGTAGTTGTGTAGTTGTGTGGTTGTGCGGATGGTAGATTGTGGATGGGTTTCCAGTGCGGAGGAAGGAATAAAAATAAGGTGGAGAGCGTAGACAGATAGAGGACATATTGATTCCACTGTCCACAACTTCCACTCCTTTTATGTAATTGACCATAAAACACTTATTGACTTTTTGTTCCAGTCTCCACTGCACAGCGGACACAATAATAATATTCATAATTGTACAAAACAATATTTCCAATCGCCCAATCCAATCCAATTCAATTCAACTGCGTACTTGTGCTTGTCACTTATCGCATGTCAATTTCACGTCCTTTTCAAAGTCTCGTATAGTTTTTAGAATTTAGACATGCTCCTGAAATGACAGTAAAAACCTACAAGTTGTGCTCGTATTATTTGTGAAGGGGAGAGAGCAGAACGACTCATGAGCAATAATCCGGAATAATCAATTATCATCATCATTTTTATGAGTATTTGTATCTTTGTTTGTATTTGTATTTGTATTTGTAATTGTGTTGGCCGGAGGAGAAGTTGCAGTGGAATTTGGTGAAATGGGAAAGAACCTGCGCGAGGATCTGGATTAGAAATTACAAGTGTTTGGAGGATGAAAAAGAGGAATGAATTCCAAGTGGTTGACTTTTTTGTTGGTGATGCGAGTCCACGGACAATTTAACTAATTCTTCGCTCTCTCGCTCTCTCGCTCTCTCTCGCAGTCTGTTTCCTGCCCATTCACAATCGACAATCGACAATTGACAAAATGGTCCGTATGTTACACATAAAAACTGTAAAAGTGTCCCCACTCTGCATGAATTATGCATCCACACACGAGTGACTTTATGTCACAGACCCACAACACAACAACACAGCACAAGTTTTTCCATCAACTGTTTTTTCTACTCCAACTTGTCATGAAATATTATGCATTGGATTACGCAGGAACAGTGGACACAAGTGAGTGTAAAAACACAAAATCCTTTGGGTCCTTTTCTCTGAGACGACATTAGAAATTTTCCAGCAGCCCAGCGATGGTTCCCCGGAATGTTTTCAAAAGAGATCATAATGAGAAACGAAAAAAGTTGTAATTTAGGCAAGAATTTTGCACAAATTGCTCATCACTTCGAAATATCCAATGCCCAGAACACCAATTTTTCCATCCTATCATGTTTTTATATACAATCAACTTTTTTCATAAGGATAATTCAAACACTTACCAAAAAAGCTATTTGCATTTTTTGTTTAATAACAAAAAAGGTATAAATTAAAACCGTAGCAACCCAAAATAAATTGATTTTCTAATAACATTATAAAAGCGGTAATACAAACGCTAACTGCGGCCGTTAGCCAAGGCGTAAGTGAAAAATGTCTTGGGCTAAAATTACTTTGATATCTAAGCTACTTCTGGAAAAGGCTCACACATTCACAACGTATCCGGAAGACTCTCGAAAAAGGCTATGAATTTCAATTTTCCCTATTTTCTTGGAAAATAATGCTCCAA
>JABASP010003059.1:0-16007 GCA_019776565.1 Sminthurinus signatus | reverse complement strand
TCTTTCGAATGGTGTATGATTCATCAAAATCGAAGGGGTCCGAAAATGCCGCAAAAAGTGTGAATTATTATATTGTTGGTTTGTAATAACACAAAATGGCCATTTTTGCCCATTTTGGCCAATTTCTTGGCGGCAAATTTTTTTCGCGCTAAAATTCAAAATCGGGGCTTTGAAAATAGCCAAAATGCATTGACAGAACATTCAAGTTCGAAAGCATTCGATCAAACCCCTTTTAGCTTTGGCTACGCGGTTTTCGGTGCCCCAGATGCTCCAAATGTGCGGATCCTTGCCCGGCTAAGCATGATCCCGGCTAATTTTGATGCGCTCTTTCGAATGGTGTATGATTCATCAAAATCGAAGGGGTCCGAAAATGCCGCAAAAAGTGTGAATTATTATAATGTTGGTTTGTAAAAAAACGTTACAGCGTAACAAAAAAAAATTTGCCTTTACTGACAAAAAAAAACAAAACATGAGAACCCTAGCATTTCACCCTCCAAATCCGCTATAAAGTAAAGAATTTTAAACTTTTTTAGTAATACTACACATATAATAGAAATGTAATTTCATGTATTATACAAAATGGACATTATATATATTATTCAAAGTTCCTAAATTACCTCACACATTCAAATGATTCATTTTGTACATTAAAAAACCAGCAGAGTTTTCATTTCAACTCTAGATAGAAAATAGAAATGCATTCTATATACATATAGATATTTACATATATAGGGTATAAGGTATAATGTACATAAGTACTAAGTACTAAAAGTGAACTTTTTGTATATAAAGTTACAAAAATATTTTCCATGAATTTGACTCAAAATTGAACGTGTGTATATCTGTATGTATAATCTTTAAGCATGATATGTATTGTGTATCATGTGTGATAATTAGCCTCATTTGAAAAAGTGCCTGTGTCATTGCCATGATATTTATGAGCAAAATTTTTGTGCGGAATTCTATATAATATTATACATCAAGGTAATCGGTAATCTACAAACATCAAAAAATATCTGTACCTCTACCTATATTATGTACCTATATTATATACATGTATATTATATAATGCATAGTTGTGTGTTATTTATAATGGGCATACAAGCGTATTTTCACTATACACTAACTCAATATACCGTTTTTTACAGTCATTCCTAGACACGTAATGTGCTATTGCCCTATGATAACTTTATTTTAGTGTATATTATACAAAAAAAAGTCGAAAGATCAATTCAAAATCCTATTTTTTGTGCACACTCATCATCATATCTATTATGTATCATGCATGGATCCAAGTACATAAAAAGAGAAACTTCACCTCCCTTTTTTGTTTGTTTGTTTGTTTGTTATACAATATCATGACCTTTCATATTATGTACATGATTTAGATTTTAGACACATTGTTTGTATAATGGATACTACCATGACTTTGCTGCATATCTATGTATTATCTATACTCTATTTACGGATATATTATGAGAGGACAAAAAAGGAGTCATTCAACATTTTTTTGGACACTGTAAAATGTGCACATCCATTATTATTTACTGGACAGCCACCATCGGTACAACAACAATCAGAACTCGAGAACGCGGTTGCAAAGCTAGTTTGTTCTAAAACAAAATCAATTAAATTTGCTGTTTTTTATCATTTTGGTGTAAAACGTTATTTGTGATTCATACGTGTGCGCTACTCTTATACTGTTACTCTAATACTCTGATACTCTAAATAAAGGAGCCAGTACCGTACTTTTTCATCCAAAATTTAGAACAGTGAAAATACGTATATGTACTATGTACATGATAATATAAGTTTTAAGCTTTCTCAGTTCCAAACACGCATACTTGAAGAAATCTCAACTTCCCCATATAAGTATAAAAGTATATTTTTCTAAATTTCCTCGTGAAAAAGATTGAAAAGACCTTTGTGAAGCTGTAATTTCTTCGTGTGTAACCAAATCCATACATAGTGCATGAAAATATCGGAGTAACGAATACGACAGGGAATAATGTAATCACAATCTTCTAAATACTTTTGTTAAATTATTCTCCAGAGCCAGAGTGAAATTGCATGCTCCTTTTATAAAGTGTATTTATATTACAAAATTACAGTTCCAATCAAATTCTGTGTGTGAAAAGTGCATCATAATGTATAAAGCTTATGTAAGCTTATGTAGCAAAACGTCTGGACTGGTCACTGGTCAGAGGAGAATTAGCGTGTGTAAGTGTGTGTACTATATTATTAGGGTATGATATTCATGTACCTACAACGTTACAACGTACAGTCTAAATAGACCAAACAGTGACTATTGTGTTTTTGTATTAAAGTAGTTCTTGTGGCATTACAAGTCACAAGAGTGAATAGTGAATTTGGAGTAGAAAGAAAAAACGAACGGAAGAAAACGAAGAAGAAAGAAAGAAAGCACCCTCTCCTCTTTTGTCCAGACGGATTCTAACCTCATGAATCGTCATGGAAACAGAAACAAACATTTTTTGAACTCGCTCTGCTCCTTAATAGTCACATGTGTGTAGTGTGTATTAGAATATCCCATGGGCTTTGCATGTATAATACAGCAGTACATTGTACATTGTATACATTATAATATGTGATGTTTGAAGCTTTCCCCTTTCTTTTCTTTTCGTGCAAATCAAATGTGTAAAAACGTTCTAGATTTCTAGACTCTCGACTCTATCTATCTAGACTCTAGTCTATAGACTCTAGACATATTTTGTAGTTAGTCACACACATAGTCAACCACAATAGCCAAAAAAAGAACCTAATGCAAATACTACCTAATTCATACATGCATTTATAAGTATACCTGTCCTGGCCTGGAATGTACGACAACTACCTCTACTACCCACACAGAGTGTCTCATGCACACTACCACTAATTCACTGACTAATACCTACTTACTACATACAATATAATATACATCTACATCTACAGAGAAAGAACGAGGGGGAAAAGAAAAGTTAAAGTTTTGTTCTCATTCGGTGAATGACCCGGCTCTCGACGGCCCAACTCTCAACCTCAAAACAAGAAGGAGAGTAAGAGTAAAAAAAAGGGAGAAAAAGAAAATTGCTCGAGTAGTAAGTTGGAATTAAATGAATCAAGTCGAAGTCGAAGTCGAAGACGGACGGATTACTTTTCACACACTACACACATCGATTACCACCACAAACACACACATACACACCAAATACAAATACAATTGCAAATAATACAAACATGAAGAGCACATAAATAAAGTAAATACATTCAAGTTTGTGCATAAAAAATATAAAACAATATTTTACCTAGTTTAGTTTAGGAAGTTTAAGATTGAAGAACCATATTATTGAAATTTATTTATACATGTGATTTATCCATTTTACTGAATGTAAACATTTCCGCCTCGTCATTTTCTACTTAGGATTGAGAAAGAGACAGACACTATTTTTTGTTTTTGAAATCATGTTGAAAATAATTTTTTTCTAGTTTTATGTAATTTATAGCTGTGCTACTCGAAATTGAAATTGAAATCAAAATCGAAATCGATAGTCTATACAAAATATAAATTATATAATATAAATATTTCTCGTGCTTCGAAGTTAAAAAGTACGTTTATCGATGGACAGACATTTTTCATCATTTATTCGTCTTTGTTTACCGTGAAAAAAATATTGAGTGAGAGTGCAAGTGAAATTTATGACAGCAAATCAAATGGATTTTACTCAAAGGATTTTATATAGTAGACTCCTCGTGTCGACAGAGTGGCAGTGGCTGCTGTAGATCTCAATAATTCTCATCTTGATTATGATGAGTATAGTAAAAATAAATACAGGGGGTGGAGGAATGAGTGAACTACTAGTTATCTATTTCCTAGCCCTTTCATCATGGGCTAGTTTTTCCTCATCACTTCCAGCACAAAATCAAAACCAACATCAACATCAACCTCCCTACATCACATCCTCAACGGAACATTCAAAGGTTAGACAAATCATCAAAGTATCTTTTCCGTTAAAAAAGATGAATGAGCATACTAATCACCAATAATTATTACTATTGACCATTGACCACATGCATGTAATATGTAATTACATACATCATACATTGCACATGTCATACATATTTATTATACAAGTACTTTCCACACACTTACTTTGAAAAGAACTATTAGCGAGTTGAAATAATTATGAGTTTTCAATTTTCAATTCATCAACCACAAGTACTTTTTATTAGTCCAGTTTTAAACCTCGTGTGGGATTTATTTTATGATGTCAAAAGACTTTCATTTGTAATTTGTGCACTCACACAAACCATCAATCTTGAATCTTGAGTCATGAGAACTTGTTGTTACATATACGATGTAACAAAATACATTGTACAAACTCTTTCATTGAATTTTACTAGTGATATAATGAATAATGATTGGGATGTTATAATTTTTATGCGCAGTAGGTACTGAAATAATCATTTTTCTTTCATTTCTCCTACGCATTATGAGATCTGTATCATTAGTTTTTTGTGTTTTGAGCTTTAAAAAATTATTGATAATAATACACATGGAGCCGTTTAAAATTTGATGATACCATGTACTGTACATTGTACATTGTACATACTGCACAAAAGATAAAGCACTGAATCTTGGTAAAATATAAAGATGAAATGACACGTATCATGTGTAATGTGTAATGTATGTATACATAATTTAAATGGTCAACATTAACGATCTACATCATATTCTTTCTTGGAATGGTTTCATTTATATTGACATAAGTACTTGTTCTAATTTTTTTCAGAATGATGGTCGTCGAAGTGAACGTCAAGTTTTTCCAGGTACAGACCAATTTTCAGTTGTTTTTTTTAAAACTTAAGTAAAGTATGTGTGTGACAAAATATGTAGATTGTAGATCGTAGACACTATACATATATGCAAAATGCAAAACGTACATGTATGTATAGTGAGTAGTGAGTAAGTGAAAGCATAATAGTTACGTATAGGTTAACGAGATTAGGGAATATAAAGTTAGAATATATACATTATACATTATAGCGTAAAATCTGTTACATACATAATGCTAATAATAAAATAAAAGTACAATACAATAAGGATACTAATTGAAATGATACCGTTCAGAAATGAATAGCCCTTGTTACATCCATTCAAATTCTATGAACTTGGATGGAAATTGGACTATTCCTTTCTGAACAACACTCTTCTCCTAAAAATAGTAAATACTCAGAATATAAAATCCTAGTCAGTAAAATATTATTATGATAACTGTATAATACAATATGAATAATTTATAATTTAGACCGTATTAAAATGGTAGTTTGAGATAGATATATTCAGGAAAAAATTTAGAAGCTGTGATTGTGATTTTTCTTTTTGACGAGGCTTTTGTCCAGAAAATTGTTTTTATTGCCCCTCCACTACTATAGTATCTATAATATATATTATATGTTTTATTTTCCTAGTATTTAGTGTCTCGACATTATAATCTATTTTATATTTTCTAGCTATGAATTTCATTTTAGTTCGTTTTATTTCATTGCGTGCAATTTTGTAATAATAATAATTTTTCATTTTCCATTTTATTTACCGTTAGCTATTTACAAGCTACTGTTGTCATAATTCAAAATTTACATAATGTATACATAATGTATTGTACTAAGTACGTAATATGTAAAAAATACATAAATATATGCATTTCTTTTGAAGTAAACTGTAGAACTGGTAAAAGTCTCGTTCATGTCGTAGGTATGTATGGTGTGCGTGTGTTATAAATTTAAGTTTATTTTATTTTTGTTTTAAGTTTTAAGTCTACCAATAGAAATACAAAACATTACCTTAACTTAAGCTTATGTATAATAAGAAGATAGAGAAATAGAAGTAAATATCGTATATCGGGTATCGTATACAATATAATTTTTGATACGGAATGACAAAACAAACAAAGAACCAAACAAAACAAACAGGAGGTCCAGAAACGCCTCCTCTTGCTTGCCCTCAAATACATATGAAATAGAATGAAGATGATGATAAAGATTTTAAAATTATTCTTTATATCCACATACACGTATTTGTTTTAAAACTTTCAGAAAATAGAAACCATTAGCCGCTATATTGTATATTACATCACATGAGCCTTTTTCTCTTTTTCCCCCTTGTCTCATGCCATTGACATTTAAAAAACTACACGTTTTTTCAACAATATACAATTCAAAGTCATATGATATAGATACGTAGTTATCCCACATGTACAGTGTACAAAGTACAAAGTACGCAGCTCATCAGATCGTCCGAGGTCTGATGTCTGTATATGTCTAAAATAATACCACAGAGATACTTTTGATTTGACGTGGTAGAAAATCACGTAGATACAGATTTACCTTTGATTTTGACTTTATTTTATGTTGCACATGACATTGTATGCTATAAAATGTCCCATGTACAATGACTGTATGTATCGTGTATTATATATGGTACACTTATCATTTGTCAATCTGATCATTCCCCCAAGGTTTTTTCTTATTCACAAACAAAAAAAAATTTGTAAAAAAAGAGTCGTGGTAATACAATGTCAATGCTGTGTAAAGTGTAAAGTGTGAAGCAAGATGACTCCGTGCGTTCCTAATAAAACATATAAAACCAAACATGTAAGTAGTTAAAACAATAGAAAAGTTGACAAAAGAAGATTCGTGAACATTTTTCATCCCAAAAAATCCCAAGCCACCTATACTTATCTATCTATATTGTATACGTAATGTGTAATATACATGCATGATACATCATGGAATATGTAACAAAGAGAAGCTAAATTCTAAATTTTTTCACCTGTGAAAACTAAAAATCACCAACAGATTCAAAATTTTCCGAATCATGTATCATGTATGTTGAATTTAGAATTTGGAATTCTGAGTCTTATCATCATCTTCTTCATACTATTTTATTTTGAGACTTGTACAATTGGGCAGCAAAGTAAATAAACATTTACAAAAAAAATGAGAATGCTACTACAAAGTATTATTTAGAGAGCGAATTCACACTGCGGTAGGTGTTCTTGTACAAAAATCTGTCTCTTTTGCTGCCTCTGTATTTACTATTTACACTTTGTACGTATATTCTACATCTTTCTTTTGTTTGTACCTTTGTGCATGCTGTTGTCTGTTGTGATCATTTATCATCTTCTCGCCGTCTATGTATCTGCTTTGTATTTGTATACTGTATATTCTGTATGGTGTAGAAATTCTTCTACACTCTTCTTTCGTCTCTTCTCCTTCTCTGTGTACTCTGTCCTTTTGTTTTAATTTTTTTTTCATGTTGCGACAGTGTGTAATTATATATTTTTTTGTCTCTTAAACCCTTTTTTGCATGTTGTTTGTAGTTGTTTGGATTTTGAACGTAAGATGTAAGATGTAATTTGTCTGTGTAATATAAGTACTAAATTAAATTCCTTTTCAAGTTTATTCACACGTAATGTAATATGTAATACGTAATACATTCTTACTGTTTTGTACCATATAAGTAGCAGTTAACGCAGTCTGCTTTGGTGTAAAAATACACCACACACATACATACACCTTTGTCGTCTACTGTCTCCATTTAAGTATAATTATTTCTTACTCTGTATCTCATCACCTCATGAAAGAAGGTTCATCTATATTCTCTATATATTCGTATATATTATTCTGTTTCTTTTCATTAAATTCATCCATGTGTAACAACTAACAGCTAACAGCATTCCAAAAAGAAGAGCAAAAAGGAGATTTTTTAATTTGAATTTTCAAGGCTTTTTGCAGTTATTTTTTGAAAAAAATAAAGGTCAATGTTCCCATCCTCCAGAATCTAGAATCTAGAATCTAGAACATAGAGCAGCAAATACTGTTGGTTTAATGTGTCAAAGTTTAGACTTTAGACATGAGGCTTGAGACACATTAAAAAATAAGACAAAATCTCTAAAGTTCATAAGCAGAGTAAATAAAAAATAAACTTTAAGAAATTTACAAGAGCAGGGATATGAAAATCAAGTACATTTTCCATGAATAGACTTTGAAGTCAGAAATCATCATTATAATTCTGCAAACTACAGTATATAATGTATAAAAAGCATTGAAAGTGTCCAAAATAGTTGGCATGTTTACGATGATCATTTGCTGACATAAAAACCATTGAACATAAATTAGGATTTTTATACGTACATCTATAGTTTGTAGTTTGTAAGCATACCTTCATAAATTCTAAATATACGCATACATATATGCAAAAGAGCATTACATAGCCCTACGTTTCCATACTATACATCAAAATTTGCAGAAGAGGGATTTCCTTTACTCTGTACATAAAATTGTACACAGAATCTGTGGTTTTTGTACATAAGTTGATACTAAATTCTGAGGTTTTTCTCTTTTCTGTGAGAGAAGAGAGAACCTTCATGCTCTTTAGAGCTGTTTTCACTCTCTACTCAATACAAAAGAGTACAAGTAGCAAGTAGACATTGGACAAGGTTCATCCTCACCCATAACAGTCAAGTTGAGTATTGAGTACGTTTTATTATGTACTAGAAGCAGTGAGCAGTTTGCTCACCCTTCTTTATTTAATGTATAAATCACCATTCAATGACGTTCACAAAACTTGGAAAATTCAAAATATGCTGTTGTTTTATCTATACACATTACACATGGATAGATAGGTACATGTGCAATAAATAAAAATAAAAAGGACACTTGGAATAGCATTGTACATTTTCCGCATATTTTCCTCCTTGTTGATCATTCTAACCCTAAAAATCAAAATCTGATAATTCATGCCACTCGAATTCTTCGAATGTTGGATGTTGAATGCCGTAGCCGATCAAATTTTACAATGTATTCTGAATTTGGATGAGGCAGACATGAATGTCTACAGTAGATAAAAATATGATAGTAGTAACTGATAATGAAGAGGATATGTAACATGTAATATGCATAAAATAGAAAATACAAAGGGTACTACAAGGTTTGTCCCTTTGTCATCTCGCTTCCTTTTTAACAGACCGTGAGGAATTTGTAATAAAATCTTTTTTAGAGGTGAAAATAAACCAAGGAATTGAAAATGAGACTCACAGTCTCGCCCACTCAATTACATTAGATTTGCTCCATGCTCTGTACAAATCAATATATTAAAGCTAATCTTTTGTCTGTATTAGTTACAGAATGACTTGACATTTTGCATTTTGCATATTCATACAAATTTAATCGACCGTTGTTATTCATCTGTATCATACCAATCCAATAGAATTGAATTTAGAATTCATACACATGGACGTTTTTGTACGCAGTATTCATAATTGATTTATTATGACATGAAAAGCTCGGCTCAGAATTTTGAAGGCAAATGTGTAAAAATTGGATGAAAAATGAAAATAATCTAGAAACCATTCCTAAATGCAATATGCACCAAAAATTTATTATTTTCTTTCTTGTCTTTACCTCTTAAAGTTTGTTTAGTTTAGAATGTTGAATGCACAGCTTAAAGCTCTAAAATTGTGTGTGCTATTCGTTGTCCGTTGTCAATGTATTTTGAATTTTGATACTCACTGTGTATTTTCATAGATATGCTGTGATTTTCTACTTGATTTTACTTTGTTTTGTGTCTTGTGCATTTTGTCTATACATGTTTACACATGTTGTGTTACCGTCTTGTTCTTGTTTTGTCTGTCTTTGTGATGTTTTTTACTACCTTTTATTATTATTGTTGATTGTTTTTGATATTATATGTTTTAATGTTTGTGTGGACAAATTTAGTGTCTATTTTAACTTTTATGTACATGTTATTGTTACATCTGTACTCTGTACTTTGTACTTTGTATACGTTGGAGGGACTTTGAATTAGTTAGGATTTAGTTTAGTCTATAGTTAGTTTTGGTTAGTTTAAGCATAGATTCTAGATTACATTAGCAATTAGAAATTAGACACTAGACACTAGTGTGTTCGCTCTGGGGCTGTAAATGTCACCCTAGCACAATTAGGCAAAAAAGAGGAGTGCGAATTATTGGACGTTGTTCCTGTCAGGAGTTGTTGTGTCCTGGATCAAGTCCTATGAACGGCTTTCAGGAGCTGATTCCTGTACTTTTGGAAATGCCGAGGGATTATGTGGCTGGTCCAAGAGCAACATAACTTCCCTTCAATGGGAACACACGACTGGATCTAATTACAATTGGATCGGCGGACCTCCAAATGATGCGGAAGGTGCTGAAAGTAATGAAGGTAAGCTTTTACATAAAAAGTATAACTTTATATTGAAAATATGTGAAAAGATTACATGTAAACTTTCCATGACCATTATTAATGTGTATAATTTTTGAAAAATAAAGGAGGATACGTAGTGTTCGAAACGTCCCAAATTCCAAATATTTCGGGGAGATCATCCCAATCAGCAGTTCTAGAAGGTCCAGTCCATGCTCCTACCACTTCACTTGGTGCCTGCTTCACATTCAAGTAAATATTATGAATTACAAATTACAATCAATATTACTCTTTATATAATACTGTGCATTTCATTGAAAATTTCCTTGACTCTTGATCTTTGGGTTTTCCTATTTGATTAACGTAACAAAATGTACAACATAATACATGTATTTATGATTTATTTTGTGCAATGCAGTTATGCAGTGGCGGGTCTAAGCCCAGAAAAGCTGCGAGTTCTCCTTCATCCCATGCCCAATGCCGTCCTTTCCTTCGATGGGTTGGCGTCAAATCGTGAGCAGGATCATGGAGCTGACGTCGTTTTGTGGGAAACTAGAGACTCTACAACTGGACAATGGAAAACCGCCGAAGTTGTATACACATGCAGATATCCACATCAGGCAAGTCTCTAGTCTCTACATTATGCTATATTATACTGTCTATACAAGTTTTCATGTACCTAGCTGTAGTTGTTGTTGTTGTTGCCTGACACACTTTCCTTAATCAGAAATGAGCGTGACATTCAATCTTTCTTTGTATTTGGGTGAATAAGAATCATAATTTCATACCTTGGGTTGGTTTCCTTTTTACATTTTCTATTTTCTGGAAAAGTAAATTTTATACTGTATACAGTATACAGTAAATGAAAGCTCATGAAACATGAAACAAAACAAAACAAGGTTTTTCTTGAAATGTGTATGTACCTACTACTTACTACTTACAATGTGTAACACGTAACATGTTGAAGAAAGCTTTTTATTTATTTCCTTGAAAATTAACCTCAAAAATTCATATAATTACAAACCAGAAAACAATGGCTGCATAACCGAATCACTCACAAATGATTAAAGAACTTTTTTTAACCCCTTTTAACTATTTTTTCATAAATAATTATTGAAATCGAGGTCACTTTTTTATACCTGTTAACGAGAAATAGTAATAATAATAATTATTCTTTGAATAAAAGCCTTCATTTTGGTGCATTCTTAATACTTATTACTTATTACTGAGTATACGATTGAGGAATGAGGAAAGAGGAAAGCACATGATTGCAATACTCCAGGAAAATGAAAAATGACCATGGATTGATATTCTATGGTGCATTTTGAAAGGGATGTTACAGAAAGAAGAAAGAGAATATTTTGAAAATTATGTAATATTTTGTATGGGATGAAAAAATAGTTCTTCCGTATTATATTTACTCCATGCACCATCACAATTCACAATGAATTTTCAATTTAATTAAACATGCAAACCCGCTAATGGAGACGAAAATATACATAAGAATTATATTATATGCAAATATGCACGCCAAAAATCTCAAGGAAATATTTTTGCACGTGAAGGAAACAAATTATACAGAAAATGGAAAAAGGGCAGAACAAAAGTAGAATATATGTATTGAAAAAATAAATCTATCGAAGGTCGCGAATCCTCAGACAAACCTTTTTTGTAATTTGGCTAAAATGAAAAACGAGCACAAAACATACAAAACCCACAACATACACGAGCTGAAAATACAATAAATAGGCACGTATACTTTGGTATTATGAACATTTTACAGCTGCAAAATGCAAAATCCAAAGACAGGAACTAAAAATGTAGGAAGCCAGAAAGAAATTTCTGAATGTTGAGGGTGCGTGTATAAAAAAAACCTTTCCTTGTGCTTTCACCATCCACTATTTTACACTTTGAGTATACTATGTTTTTTTGCAAATTAAATATTAAATATCCAATGCCCAAAATCAAGTCAAGTCACAAAAATAAAAAAAGGAAAAGGAAAAGAAATGGAGTGCAAAAATGCACACATTCCATGTACTGTATTGTATAGCTTATAGCTTATATGGAGTTCTATGTTATATTTATAATGAATTATATCAGCTACAAACTACAGACCTAACGTAAGGCAGTATTTTTTCGGTCAGTTTGTTTTCTGTTTATACACAAATGCACAAGAGCAAAAGTAAAAGGTAGAAGAAGGCTGAGAATGCGTGCCCAGAAAAATATGTCATAAAGTGCAGACTTGCTTATCGTTTTCCTCCATCTCGCCATCAGATTCTAGTTCCTGATACAGGTAATTTTTTGAGTACACGTCAATACAAATATCACAAATAGCAAAAACATAAAGCATACAACATGAAAACTGAAGGGAGAATGGACAAACTCAAAGCATAAGCATATACATAAATAAATTGAGTGTGCATTTCTTGGGTTCTGTACCATTTTGATGTGTCCTGCTTTTTCTATGTATGCTTTGTTATTTTTAAAAAAGTATGCCTAAGATTCGACTACTTCAAAATCTACTTGTATAAGAAATGGAGTGACGAATGACCCATATCTGTTCACTGCTCAGTTTACGGGAGTAACATGACTCATGACTCATGCCTCATATTATGTACAATATAATATAAAAAATATCCCATGTATACTTTTCACTGTTCATTCGTACATTCACTGTACAATGTACATATATATAAAAAAGAAATACTGATAAAAAATTATTGGAAAAATACAACATAGCCCTAAATGTGGTTTACTTTTCCACAGCCACCTTAGAACTAAGTATTCAGTTGTAGAGTAAAGAACACGCAAAACATTTCCCTTTGAACACATGTGAGTTTTTACTATAGTATAGTCTGTAAGTGCTCTATGTATGAAGTGAACAAAAATGTTCATGTGACACATTAGACAGTTTATTTGTATGCAGATGCAATATTCAAGATTTGCGATTGGCGACCCATATTTTCCCTTCATATTTGCATCAACGGTCCAAAATGTCAAACTTGACTTATAAATTCAAATTCTCCCTTTCATTTTTACACAGTGGTTGTAAAACTGTAATAATAATAAATAATAATATACCATATATCATACATCGTGTGCAGGATACAAGTCACAAGTCATAGGAAATTTTTTATATAGGGAAAATGTCTCAAGCCTCAAATGTCAAATAATTTATGATATGGCAGTAAACAGTCAACGTCTGAATTGTGAAATCACCTGATAAATAATGTTCATTTTTTTGCTTTTCTAGATTTATTTGGAAGGGATTCCACATGATGCAAGTCAACTGACGAGGAGATATCGAGGTTTCATTGCCATTGATAATGTCAACTTAAAGTCGACGGATGGTTGTACTGGACATTGTAATTTTGATGGAGGTATCTGTGACTGGACAAATGAACAGACGGACGATTTTGATTGGACTTTGGTGAGTTTATCATATGGTTTTTACTATTGATTATTGATTATGAATTATTATGAATAATTACTTTATCATGCTGAGGGCTTTGGCTTTGGCTTTGAGATTATGGTAATAGTAAAACTGCAAGTGGATGCTATTAATAGACACATAAGAAAAATAATAATTACTATTATTACCCTTAATTATACTATTTTAGGGTAGAGGAAGTCAAAATCCATCGACAGGACCCATCATGGACAGAGCCAGGTAATTTCCATACAGTAAAATAGGGAATCATAAATAAGCAAAGCTATCTATGTTTAATGTTGAACTTTAACTTTAGGACTAGTTAAGAATTAAGAGCTGCTGACCTTATAAATATATTATGTCAATAATATCTATAAAAGATTGTACATTGAATACGTCATAATTCATAAATCGTAAGTCTTAAGTAATAAGTGAAAGAAACGTTTTTTTCTTTGTTTTCTCTACAAAATCCTAGCTACACTCATGGCGGTTCAAGTGGTGGATATGCTTACATCGATTCCTCATTTCCTCGTCGGACGGCAGACAAGGCTCGACTTTCATCCAGAGAGTATTCCAAAACAGGTACGAATAATACAACTTTGAGTCTCTCTACAAAAAATACCGAATACAGAGTAATTTTCAAGGGTATGGAATATGGAAATTAAACTTTCTTCCCTTTTTTATTTAACTTATTTGATTGCATTGGGCACCGTTCGAAATGAAAATGTACAGAGTTTTATGCTCATTTAGGCTGTGAGTCGGATTTTGTAGTTTAGAATATATTATGGTATAAATATATTATGTACAGTTTAGGTCTACAAGTCATATTTAAGATTAGCATACCATAAAACAAAAAACAAACCAAGGCAGATACAAGCCTCTGAAATACTCATCTATAGTACATATAGTGCAGATTACATGATGTATGAAGTATGACGTATGACATGTTCAAAATTACCAATTACAACACAAGTCTTAAGGTAGTTGTGGACGTCATGTAATAAAACTTTTCCAATTTGAAAATTGGTATTGACTACTACCTGTACACTGTACACATTACACACGTTTTGCTCATTTTTCTATGGGACAATCTAGCAATCGACATGGATTAGTGATGAAATGTCAATTAAGATTTTACCAACTCTCAATTCCTCACCGACATTTCATACATGTGTATATGCATTTCACGCCGTGGTGAGGATTTCAATATTATATTATTATATCAAGTCATTGATTGGATTAAACACTAAGCACAACACATCACACCACAATTTACAATATACAGTATAAGAATAATGTACAAGAATAATGAATGCATATGTGCACAAAAAGTGTTGACATGATAAACTCCGAAGTAAATTCGATGATGTTCTTTTATCTATACTCTGTACTCTGTAGACAAGAGACAAGAGAATAGCAAGTGACAACCAAAATCCAATGGTCTATAGTGCTCCGTGCTAGAGATGAAAAGTGATAACCTGAGGGCAATCAAAAATCAAAGTCTTGATGATAAAACCTCCCCCCAAATCATTATATAATACAATAATTGTTATTATTCCTACTCTGTAAAGTGTGGAGTGTAGAGTGTAGAGTGTGGAGTGTGGAGTGTGGAGAATGGGGATTCAAGTTAATAGTTAACAGTAGATGAACAAAGAGTACAGTGGCATTTTAAATCTGAATCTGAATGAAATGAGTACAAGACAATATGAGTCCTGTGTATTTTGTATAGAGTACAAAGGTAAGTTACAAGTTCTAAGGCAATCTTCTTATTCCACATTTCTTATTCCATATGACTGTTACCTCATGCAGAATTAATTATAAACCTTTTTCATACACTTCTACACTATCCAACATCTAACACACTATGAAATAGAATATGAACACTGCGTATATAATTTGTAATGTGCATGAATATTAATATGACTATGAATATGATGATGATTTTTCATGATGATAAAAGTCGACTGAACTATGCAAATTTTGAATTAATTGACACACAGTAGCATTTTCATGTAGTATGTAGTCAACGTCTTTGAGTATATACGTATCCCAGATAAAAAGTAACAAGTATGTGAATATTTATAGAGTGGATGCACAAATTTCAGTGTTCAATGTTCAATGTTCAATAGTTGGTAGCTGGTAGTTGGGACTATAGCCACTGGAGAGAAGAAGACAGGAAAACTTTTTAATTGCAAAAGTTGTACATTGTACAAGGAAGAAGGAAGAAAACTACCAAAAGTATTAACAGTATTAAGTATAACATGAGTACATTTGCACATACGAAAGGAGTCTAATACATAGTATAGTATGGAGCATCTATCTGTAATCATCTATCTGCATGATCTTTGAGATTTTGAGCAAGTCG
>JABASP010003058.1:0-16017 GCA_019776565.1 Sminthurinus signatus | reverse complement strand
TCAGAACCAGAGCCACTTTGTACTTTGTATGCATAATGTGTGTTTTGTTTTGCTTTGTGTTGAGTTGAGTTGACTGGATGAGACAACTGGATTTGTCTTGTATTTTCCATCAACCGCCAGCCAGCCAAGCCCGCCTGTTTGCTGTTTCTGTTTTGTGTTGTTGTCATGTTAAATAAGGACAAAAAGTGACAACGCCAACTCAAATCAAATGTCACCACTAATATGCAAAGTACAAACTACAAACTACAAACCCACAAGTATGAAGTAACTTCATACAAGTTTTACCAACTATTTAGTTCAGCTATCTATGTAAAACACTGGAAACTGGAAATTAACCTCTTGCTCCACACTCCATATACTTTATATACAATGTACAATATTAAAAAAACAATTTGGATACGGATTATGAATTGACATGGTACATGCGGAATTACACGGATTTTCTGCTCCATCCTTCATTTACCGTGAATTGTGTACCGTGTTTCCAT
This sequence comes from Sminthurinus signatus, assembly GCA_019776565.1. Taxonomy (NCBI): domain Eukaryota; kingdom Metazoa; phylum Arthropoda; class Collembola; order Symphypleona; family Katiannidae; genus Sminthurinus; species Sminthurinus signatus. Next base: position 15,529 of record JABASP010003058.1, on the reverse strand, counting down.
ATTGCTCTGTGGTTTTTATTTGTCTTGCTTTTATCCATGTATCTTTGATTGTTTTTCCAGCAACACCTCTCTCATGAAATATTCAACGTTCGCAGAAAGTCAAACAAATATCAAGTAGAAGGCTGAATCCTCAATGACTGACTGCCCTACTTATAAATACATTACACGCTGTTTCCGAGAGAAAAACACATCGGGTACCAAAAACCAAACACCGAACACCGAACAAAACAAGTAGACACTGTCAAATGTCAAATGTGACAAATTAATAATAATTATTAAACAAGGTACATGTGTATCACATCAAACACCAACACTCAAGTCTCTAGTCTCCAGATTCTAGACTCTGGAACTCATAACGCACTTGGACCTGGTGACTGCGGTAAACAAATGCTCAACAGACAATACCACAAACAAAAACCCTGAGTAAATTTATACATGATTCATGTTTCTTGGAACTTGTAATTATTCCAATAGTTCTAATTCTAATTCTAATTATGTAATGAGTTCAAATTAAAATGCAAATCACAAATCATCACCAAATTACATTTGTAAGGCGTATTATCTTTCCTATTCGATGTAATATGCAAAATGCAAATAAATGAGCTGTGAGACGGGAGAAGCTCCTTGACACATAATAAATTATAAATTGTCTTGCTCTTTCTCGGATATCACAGTTCGCAGAAATCTGAGAAATCGGAATCTGAAACCGAATCAACTTGTTTTCTACACAAATATTTTAGTAAAACCATAATAAATAAAACATCATAAATCATAAATAACAAATAACGAAAAACAATAGTAAGAAAAAAAGAGGAATCACATTCATGTTTCTTATGTATCTGTATTTGGTAAAAATGAGTAAGCAATTTCAAACTTTGATTATTTATTATTTTCATTCTTTGTTTTTTTTTTTATGAATAAATAAATAAAATGATTGGATATTGCATAACAAGTAACTAGGTTTAAAATTGCTTATCATATCAAATATTATACAATATATAATATATTATATCTTAGAACTCAGTAAAAAATACAAAAGTCAGGCCAATGTGTCTTAAGTATTAAGCATTAAGCATTACCCAAACACAATCTCAATCTCATGTCCCAGGATACTAAAAAGCTTGAATTTTATTGTGCCGCTGAGTTTGGATCCTCTGATTAAAATACACAGACTCTGAAAAATACTGTGAATTCTGAATCCACTCGTTCCGAATTGAGAGTTGAGAGTCGAGAGTCGAGACAGAAAGTTAACTAGTTACTTGTTAGAGTTGGTTTTAGTTGTAGAAGGATTTAGATGACAGTCATTAGAATGTAAAGAATTCACTAGTGATTCAAGAGAACTGGCGAATTGGAATTGGCGAATGAACGCAAGAAAGCGTTAAGAATTCCGAGTTTCTGAGGGCAACGCGTGTTCAAATGAGTGAGAAAAATTTCAAATCGGAATGTAGTCGAAATAAATATACACATCACGTACATAAATAGACTATACAGCATACAGCATATCAGCATACATCTGTATAGATATTGAGAATTGAGAAGGATGGATTATAGACGTACCAGTTTTGTATTTTGTATTTATATCACTTGTATCTAATACTCATCTATCTGTCTGTCTGTTTATCGTAGGGAGCCAAAGCCAAAGCCAACTTCAAAGCCCAGTGCAGGAAAAACAAGAGGGTTTTGCGAATGAGAGAGAAAGAGGGAGATTAAAATAGTTCACGAGTACACAAGGAAAACATAGAGATTCCATTAGACATTAGACTTAAAATCCAACATGTAAGATGGAAGAGAAAATCATACAATTTCTTTCAGCTTCATTACATGCAAATTTTTTTCAGCCTTCCATAAAATGTCGTTTTCGTGCATTCACTTTTTCTTCTTCTCAACTTGAGTCTTGAGTCTTGAGTCATATATAACAAATACACAGACATACAAAACACGACTTGAACGAGAAACGAGAAGAAATTACTTGCAGACACCGTACATCGTACACTGTACACAGTTGCAAGTGAAAAGCCTCATGTGATAAATATTATAGTCACATCATGATCCTCATCTGCAGTATAATATGAAACTCGGAGTCGTTGAGATGAGACTCACGGAATTTTATAGGAAAGAGTCAAGCATAAAAATACAAAATAAAAGTAGCCCAAAAGTTTTCAATTCTGTATTATTATTTTGATCTTTGAGTTTGGAGTCAGTGAAAAGTGTTTTGTGTAGGAGTGTACAATAACTTGAGCTTTGAGGTATAAAATTTAGGATATTATTTTTTTTATTTTGAATGTAAAGTGTTGGTGAAATTCTCTAGTTTCTAGTAAATGTCTCTAGCATCTACATTCTACATTCTACATGAGTCATACCTTGAGACTTGAGAAATCAGGAAGATATTCATATGATGCAAACTCATAACAATTGTGAATGGCAAATCGTAAATGGTAAATGGTAACTGTACACTGTACACGATAATGCTCCATGTAACTGAAGTATGAAGTATCAAGTACCTAAACTCTCATCCTGCACAATATTTTCCTCCTTTTCCTCAAGAAAATCCCTTTTTTCACCGGCTTTTTTTGTACTTTTTTTTATACCTTTTATCTTTTATTTCTTTTTTTATTCCAAAAAAATACATGCCTGTATTGTATAAATCACAAGTTCTTTTGTGCCCATTTCTTTTATTCTATTTTTTTGTTATGACATGGAAAGACGGAGAAGATATTACCAAGTATAAAAAATAAAAAGGTCCAACTTTTTGATAATCATAAATAAAAGAATCACGTAAGAACTTGAGGCATGCTTTTGAAAATATACATAATACATTTCTGTTTTTTAACAAAGTCAAAGTAAAAGCAAAAAAAAAACCTTTCTTCTAAATATTCTTGTGAAAGATCCTTCTAAGAAAAGCAAAAGTACATATTATTATAATATGTGTGAACAGTGAACAGTCTAAAATCTAAAAGATGGTGATATTTGATAGGATATCTTTGAAAATTCCATATCATAGAAGCTTCGGTTCTGTTTATCAATTCAGAATTCAGGTGCATATGCTAATGAAGTGTTTCATAACATAATACAATTATTGACTAATAATAATAATTCCAGATAACCTTTGAGCCTTTTTTTATTAAATATTATACGGATCTCGTGAAAGGGATAAAAAGGGATCAAATTCAACTACCAACAACTAATATTTAACATTTGACATTTAATAATACGGAGCTATGGTTGACCGTGTGAAAACTAACAAGATGGAATTTACTTATTTGCTGAGGATTTTCTAAAATTACCCATCATTATTATTATTATTATTTACTTTTTTGACCTTGTAAAAACACCAGAGTATTTACAAAACAGAAATGTCAATTGAAAAATTATTTTCTTCAAGATTGACGTTTTTAATTTCCACTTCAACAAATATTATTGATGATGACTGTTGATTATGGAATATGGAATGGGGAATAGGGAACGGGAGATGATGAAACCTCGTGTGTGTCGTATTTGTGGTTTTGATTTTCCTTATCATCATCCACTCTGTTGACTGTCATTTTCTTTCTTCTTTTCCCATTGATAATTCTTGTAGAATGTAAAAGACTCTTTGAAGAGTCTTTTACTTGTAAAAGGTAAATACCACACCAAACGTCAAAATAAAAACGGTAGAAAAATATAGAACAGTAGAAAATGATTAAGATACGAGTCTGTAGTTGTCTTTTTTATTTGTATCATACATAATACATGATATATTTTGAACTGTAAATATTGTACATCTGCTATCTACTCCATTCAAAGTTAAACGCCGCATCTATTTAACGTGAAATAAAAGTAACCAGTAACTAGTAAATATATCTAGCCAAATTACAAATTACATATTATTCTACTCCTGGTTTAAAAGTTGTCCACGGTGAGAATTGTTCAAAGTTCAAAGGGAGAAAACCCATTAGTCATTATTTGGACACAGGTCTATTACAAATTGAAAAATCAAATAGAATTTTACAAGTAACTTTAGTCCCTATATTGTGTATTTTGTAAACTATACTGTACACAGTCGGCTCAAATTCATAGAATGACTTTGATATTATTGAAAAAAGGAGCATGCACATCATTATAAAAATATCTCTTGTTTGAGTTAATTGTGGTTTGGAATATCTCAAATACCAGATACCGGATACCACATGCAACCAAAATGCAGTGCATCAGCCAACACTCGTTAAACTTGATCCTTAATCCACATTATATACATAATACGTAACGCAATTAAACTTGAGGAGGTAATTTTCCATCAAACAAAACATATTATTTTTCTCATATTCCCTTCAAATGATTCCATGTTTATAATCTCTGGCTTGTGCATGGAAAATGCACAATATACAATATATCATACACAGAAAAATGTAATATAGTAATAATAATATGATTGATATTTATTCTATGTTGACTATTCATGATCCATTCATTCATTCTTTCTTTCAGTGCATTTGGATATTTATCGTATTATTATTGTACCATGCACGAGCTGTTTCAAACTGTAACAGTAACGCAATAATAAATAATACACATTCAAATGAAATGTGTACTATTCATTTAGTTTCATAACTGTTATTGAACATTGAAAGATGAAAGATGAGAAAGCAGAAAACTTGGTAGATTTTGTAACCGTCGACAAATATCATGAGAATTCCAAAGGAGAAACATATTGGTCGTGATCAGTAATCAGTAATCGGTAATCAGTAAATAAAGAATAAAGTATAGTAATAAACGTTTCAAGTTCATCAATAAAATTCCTAGTGACTATTATTTACTATTGCAAAAGTCTGTCCGTATGATTAAGACGTAAATAATGTAAAATGTAACGTAATATCAATGACTAATGTAAATTTACCAATGTACATTGAGAATAGTCATGGAGCGTTGAAATTAAATATTTTTTTCCTCATATGACACACAACATCTCTTTTGTCGTATTCTTTCCATTTTTTTACATATATTACGCAGATTACATACTACATACTAAATGCAAAAACTTGCACTGAAACTTTTAGAGGTGCACTGCAAAGTGCAAAGTGTGAGTCTCAAGATTCAAAATTCAAAATGTTTTCAAAGCTCAGAACTTGAAACGCAAAACAAATTCAGGCGGCTAAAGAAAACAAAAAAAATTCTACGTAAATGGTTTAATTGGTGCTTGACTTAAGGACAAAATGTAATGCAAAACCGTAATAATAATAATAGTAATATCATAACATAAGTGAGCCATAAAACTTACAGCCTATACACTTATACTTACTATTTTACTATAATAGTATACAATATACAATTCACATTATACATTATACAATAGAATTTAGAAACCAGAAAAACAATTACGAATTAAACGACTCTTTTATGTCATTAGTTTTTTTTATGTTTGTATTTATACTTGTACAGTCGTTACACAATACACAATACACCATACAATATACAAAATACAATACACAGTTCAAGTTGCAAGCTGGAAACTTGAAACACCAGCGTTACAACTTACAATGAATTGCCTTACACTTAGGACAAATAACAAATACATACACACAGAGTACAGAGTCGAGAGCAATGCAGCGCAGTAGCCACGATCATGATCATTATCATTCTGGATCGCTGGAGGAGAAACACGTGGGAATCACATTCACACTCTCACACACGTAGTTGCATAATTATAACTATTATTACCATCATTCTGTTATCTTTCCAACTTTTGTACAAGTTTAACGCGTTCAAAATAAAATGAGTCACAAGTCAAAATCCACAACTCATTTGTTATTCATCGATACATCGTGCATCATACACGGTCCATAGTCCATTCAATAAATATAATGAAGAATTGATACAGACAAAGAGTAATAGTAATATGGAACATGAAAAAGCATTCTATCACATGCTCAACACAAGCATCGGTGTGTCATGTCAAAAATTAAGGAACTACAAACTACAAACTACGTATATAGCCACACGCTCTGGAAATGAAACTACTGCAAATTTCTTTACTATTTACTATTTCACCGAATGTGGACTTTGGACTGATTTCCTGCACTATTTTTTAATATGTAATAGGTACAAAATGAACAATCCATAGAAATGACAAATGACATGATGATGAAGCGTAGTACAAGTTTTATCACACTCTTTTCCAGTTATTTAATATTTAATCAAAAATGCTAAACAAACATTTTAAGAATTTTCTATATCAGTATGTACTATGTACAATGTACAAGTTTGAATTTACAATTTACAATCCACATGTATAAGAAAAAGGGTGCGAACAAGTTATGAATTATGAATCCACAAAAGTGTCCAGTTGCAAATTGTGGAGTGTGCAAATTAGATTGTCAATCTTGTCATTCAACTCAAAAATAAGCTGAATATTCAATTTACTCACTGCTCAATGCTCAATATAATGATTTACATTTGAGCACATTTTTAGTAAACCTTGCATTTTGACGACCAAACTCACAACTTCATACTTTAGAAGCATACACGAATACATACTAAATACACCACAAATGACAAAGTTTCTACTATAAACTAACAGTATTTAAAATTTAAACATTAACTATCTGTTTTCCTTTTATTTCGGAGCGTACGTAGATAATTAGTAAGACATTAAGACACTATCACGCATGACAATCAAAGAGTTTGTAGTTTGTACAAATGCAAAACAACATTATATATTATACATTATACCTTATACTTTATACCGTCATGCAGGACTCGAGTGACATTAAAAGTCCATAAAATCTCACAACTTCTTAGATAGAACTTTGGAGATTCTCGGACTGGATAATAAATGTTATGCTACAATTTAGAAAATTTACAAGCTCAACTTTTCTTTTCTCTTTAAAGTTTCAAGGCAAAATGTACATATATTTATGTTTAAGTTTCACGTTGTATTTATTATTTCCTATTTCATCTTTTATGACTTTCTTCTTTCTTCTAAGGGATGTATTCGTCAAACTTTGTACTAATTTTAATATTTCATAATTTATGCCATGTAACAGCAATACTTGGGGTTTTGATGTTCTACGCTCTAATAACTGTCTCGTGTCTCGTGCTTAGCGATGACGAATGTCAAATGTCAATTCATCAAATCTCAAAAGTTTCTGTTCTGTATTACAAATTACAAAATGTAAAATATTAAAAATAGCTAAAATCTGAAAATCCATAAAAAGTTTGAAGATTTTTGCATATACTTTAATTTTAATACCCTGTCATTAGAAATGGTCACGATTTTGTTCAATGCCCTTTTTACTTTGCACAGTATCGCATTAAAGTAATAGCTTGAGATTTGAGCCCTCCCTTTTGCGGTGACTGTTGACTGATGACATAATAGGATACACACAAAGTGAATAAAAATAAGCAAAAATTAACATGAGATTGGGAATTGCAACGTGTACAATTCAGTATCATGCATAAAGTGTGTGTAGCCTGGAGCGGGTGAAACAGAATAGTAATATTGTATAAAGTATAAATGATAACAAAAATAGGAAGGAATGAATGAGCACAAATGAGTACGAGAAAGAGTACGAGTACGAGTACATGTGCATCCACAACAAATAAAAAGTTATGTTGTACGTAGAACTTTCTTTCCTTTTCCACCATGCAATAAAATATATTGCTTTATGTCTTTTAGTTACACAACCTTTTTATCTCTGTGAATGCTTAATGTATTCAGCATTCAAACTATTCTGTGTTCTGTGTAAATACACGTCTTTGTGCTCTGTATTTTGTATGACCCTGTTCCATGTGGATGTCGAGTGTAAAGGCGTCCTTTTTTCTGCCCCTATTTCTTTGTCTCTAGTCTTTACTCTTTATCTTTTTAGCAAGCACTATGAGTTCCGAGTTCAGAGTCTCAACTCTCAACTGCTTAAAACTTTTCACAGGCTTACATTTATTATTGCAATTTGTCCGTTGTGTGAAGTGCGGATTAGATTTTTTTTTTTGGCGACCATTGCAAAAACAGTATTTCTCTTTCCGTCTCCTTTATTTTTAACGTTCTCAGTTTTCCAACTTCTCACTCTAAATCTCCATACTCTCAGAACCCTCAGATGCTCCTCACATTCACAATAATGATGAATCCCAACTCTACTCGACTCTCCACTCAACTCTGTACGAGGAAAATAACCCAGAAAACCCAAAAAAATAAAAAGTAGTAACACTCAACGCTCAGCATCAACAAGCAGTAAGCAGCAACCCAGGTCATAAAACCTAATGCTTGAAATGCGTCATTGCACAAACTGGCCACGTGGTCTGGTTGATGTTTACTGTTTATAACTTCCATCAGTACATCTATAATTCTGTCCATTTTTTAGAATCTCCAAACTCTAAACAAGAGCTAGTCTAAAATTCACAACCTCTCATACAAAAAATGAAGCAAGTCTTTCAAAAGATCAAGACACAAAATTCAAAGGAAGACGGCAGATGAAAATGAACCAAAAGAAAGGAAAACATTATTCGAAAAGGAATAATAAATTTTGTTTTTTTTCATCTCCTCTAGTGCAAAAAACGCGATTGAATGCGCCTGCATCTCTCACTATACACTGTACACACAACACACAACATACAAATACTAAATATAAAGTACAGAATACAGAATACAAAAGACGAAAGACAAAACATGAAACACGACGAGCTCTCATCCTGCTCAAGGTCGGCAAATCCTAATTTAGTTTGGAGTTTGTCAAATTCGTATTATGCATATATGACTTATGTAACTAACGCAGAGCTTTCCGCATCTTTTTTTTTTGCGCTCTCAAAAAAATTCCAATCCCAATCACAATTCGCAATCACAATGTCTGTGCACAATGTACAACTATACAATATACAATACAATATTATGAATTATGAAACTACAAAGGAAATATGTAACACGCATTCCAAATTCCAAATTCACACTCCTTTCATCTCTTGTTTATGTTTTTTTTGTTTTTATTTATTTCTTCTCTTCATCTTTTACATTCTACATTCTGCATGCTGCATTCTCTATTCTATGTTCTATGTTCTATACATATCACGCCAATTATTACAGCACAGTCTAAGTATGCAAATGAGTACACAACACACAACGGCGTCAATCCTTTGGTGTGGTTAAAATAGTTTACATTTTAATTTTCTCCCCTTTGTTTTATAACGGAGCTCATGGTACATACTAAATACTAAAAAGTAATATTGCAAATTCAAGCACATGCACATGCTCATCGTTTGAGTACGGAGTACAAAGTACAATATTAAAAAAATGTCCATGTGCGGAAATTTGCATAGTGTAAGGCAATAAATGAATTTCTAAATAAAAAACATACACATGTACATCACATAAGTGGATTACATATTACATAAATAAGGCAGTTAAGAGTTTAGCCTCCGTAACACCACAAAAAACAAACAAATGACAAATTTTTAGTATATATATCTGTGTACTATGTCTAATGTATAGTGTATAGTGTATAATGTACATGGGATAATATGTGAAGAAAGGATGAATAAAAACCTTGTGTAAAGTATGAAAACCACGATATATAAATAAATGATCTTGTTTTATTATGCTGACTTAAAATTAATGTCTTATTATGGAAACATAAAATAGATAAAATATGAAATATGCAATAGAAAAATTGGATAATTCTTGTATAATGTACCATATAATATATTATATATATGTGATGTGTATAAATTATACATTATAGACGTGATACAAGTTATGAAATTTCTTTCCTTAGATGACTCCATAAAGTACAAAAGTATCCATCAAAAATCAAAAGAGACCAGCCATCAACCATCAACCATCCTATCATCACACTGATAACAACATGATGTTCAATATTATCAAAAAACAACAACATACGAGTGAAGGACTATTTTTGTGTCTTGATATCTTTATATTCTTTTTCATTCTTGAACCATTTTTGGCTTTCCTATTACACACTCCCAACCCCAACCAAACAGTAGCACTAACACTAATACTAACTCTCATTATTTTAGTTTTGTAGTTTGTGGTATAAATAACTAGTATCTTGTATCGTGTATCAAGTAAAATGGCTAAAGCCCAAAATCCCAAGTGTAGAATTGGTGAGAGTCTAGAATCTAGAATAACCATAAGTCATTAGCAATAACCAATGAAGCTGAATGCTGAGTGGAATATGGAATGGTAAAATCTAGTTATAGTTATAGTTTGAGTAGTTTGTTAGTGCGGTTGAGAGCTGTGAGCTTTACTCAGTTTTACTACTACTACTACTATTATTATTATTATTACAGATATGACTATATTACAGCCATAAAAATACAAAATAAGAAACATGGATTCATTCTAAATCCTAATTCTATCCATTTCATAATATATTGGATGACTCTGCAGTAATTTTATTGATATCGATCCTCACTTATTCTTCTTTTTTTTCTCGAATCTTGCCTTTGGCTTTGGATTGACGTAATACATGATATTTTCTGCAAACGTATATCTACAAGAAGGAAATGTTTCATATTCATAACTATTAACTATATACTTATGCATAATATTTTTTATTATTTATGCTGCATTGGTTTAATACCATCTCTAGAGCTCTTACTGCAAATTTTTTTTGTTTTCTTCTGCTACAGATAAATAATGACGAATGACGACAAAATAAAGGCAGAGTCACTTACAAATCAACAGCGGTAGGATTAAATATTCCATGTCTCCTCTAAAGACAAGAAAAAGACAAGACAAGACAAGACGAGATAAGTCAAAGTCGACAGGATTGGAAATTAGAAATAATACAGACGATGAGATTGAATGAGTCTCCCTTTCTTATGTACTCTCATCACAAATCATAAATCACAAACCTATACTATATTTTTTGCAACTCTCGATTCTTCTACATATATTATACATGTACATATGTATGTGTAAAATATATTATATTTCCATTGAATCGCAAATCAGAGCACATATTATGACACTTTAGTTCAAAGAGGATTCAATATATACAATTGCTGAATGCTCCTGTTTATCTCACATCTCCAATCTCAACTCTCAACTCTCAACACATATACTCTCACAGGCTGATGATATCTGATCGCATTAAATATTCAGTTTACTAAATTCTTAGTTTGTTCCTTATACATACTTTTTACTAGATATTTGTAACATACTTTTTGAAATTCAAGTACTTTTAGCTAGCAACAGAGTTCTTTTTATTCTAATCCTTGTGATAATGCTCATAATCGTAATCATATATACATAAAGCATTCATTATGATCTTCTACGCGGATTTACTGATAAATTATAAAGTTGAGTCAATGAATTTTTTGCACCAAGTATCCACAGAATTTTTGCACGTTGATGAGAATATGAACTCGAATCTAAAATCTAAACAACCATGTCATGTCATATTGACAAGCTTATACTTCATAAATAATATTTTATTTATCCTTCCTCCATTTCCCATCTCCTTTTTGATGTGACCCATTCTCTGTGGATCACTGGTGCACGTAATGAGCTATCTAGTTGCTATTTGCTATTTGAGTGTCTAACACACACAAATAGCCACAACCAATTCACAATCAGTGAATAGCTAAATTATTATTATTATCATTATTATTATTATCCGTTTCAAAACGTATACTATACGTTCTTAGTTATTATGTATCGATTTTCGATACTTTGAAACAAAATTTAACATTTATCAAGAATCAAGAACCAAGACAAGCTATTACTTTGCATTTCGTATCAGTGCGATAAATTTTATGTCTGAAATTTAAACGTGTGAGTGATAAAAGCTTATTAAATTATAGATGTAAAAAAGTAGCAAAGTTGGAGGAGGTACACCATTTATTACCATTTATAAATTAAATTGGAATTGGAATGAGATTCAATTCAGAGAGTTCAATGTAAATGTGGTAATAATTATGTCAGAGATTGGTGTATAGTGTGGAGTGCGTATTATACGCTTAATTGATGAAAGGGCGTAGAGGAAAGACGAAATGCAAAGAAGGTCCCTGTTAAACACATATCAATACAGTTGTAGGTAAACTCTAACCATAATTTAATACAGTTCATTTCCAATTCCAAATTCCAATCAAAGTATACAATTGTGAATGGGAAACAACGTAACATGACAACGTTCTGTTTTACTACTGGCAATTGCCATCACCAAGTGCTACAATGTAATTGCAATATTCACAGCTCAAAATAAATAAAAGTCAAAGTCAAGAGACTTTGAAAATAAAATAATTTAATAAGTACATGAATTATGGTAAATGGTAATGATTATGACCATTGATCATTGACCATGTACTCGAAACTTGAAAAGTCTAGTCGATTTCATATTTCATACTTTATATCATACTCTTTTCTGTGCTTCATGCTTCATAATATCACCAACAGTTGTGGGGTTCACGCCTATACATAGAAAATAGAAAAACTATCTCATCTATTCGTCTGCCTCATTGAAAAAGTAACAAATCTTCATTCCAACAATTAGTCCACAAGAGTCATGTATCAAAAATCAAAATCAACAAATGAGAGTTCATTGGCTGTAAATTCAAGTCAAGTATCAAAAAGACAAAGGATGTACAATGTACACTTTACACACTGCACACGTAAAATATCTACAGTAATCATCAACTATGGTACCTATATCTAGTAGTTTACCGATTAGAGAGTAGTGTATGGTTCACGGTGTAGAATGTATAGAATATTGTGCAGACAAAGGACATATTTATTATTATTATTTGACAGTAGCAGTATTTAGTATTTAACAATATACCGTCAAAATAATTTTATAGTAAATAATATGGTGTTGACATGCTACACCGCATATAATATGCCGTATATGTTGTACGGTTTAGGCAGTCTATATCAGATAATAAGAATAAGTAATAAGTCATAAGTCATAACATTGATAAAAAGTATTTGTTACTTGATACTTGATACAACACATACAACATACAACATACAGCATGTGGAATTACTGTGATACAATTAAAACAATTGAGATGTGTATAATGTATAATGTATAAAGTATAAATTATGTGTATAATAAATACCAAGTACACGAATACTGTTCTCTTCTGTATTTTGTACAGTGTACATTGTACATTGAATACAGGCAATAGTGAATAGTGAATATAGCCTTTATGTGAGCATTTATATACTCCAAATTAAATTAAAGTATGAGCATTAAAATATACGTTACGTTTACGTCCTTGCATTAGAAAACAGACACTTACCATTTACCATGTACAAATAGGCTACTGCTATACATTATACAACATTATGCTCAACATTATATTAATATTATTATGTTGTACATGATACATATGACCACGTTGTTCCACAAAGTTCAAGCTATTCTATGTGCTCTCTGTCCTCCTCTCATGTCGTTGTCAAAGTATAATATATTATGTATTTCTCAGTGCAAGTCACATGGTGTTTGCATGTACAAACGTGGAACAAATTCACAAAAGAAAATGCTTACAACTTACAACTCACAAGTCTCTGTTTGGTGTTTGATGTTTGTACACAAATATATTTATGTTTATATTTATATTGTTATGCATGTTGAATATTCTATCATATTTTAGGAGCAATCTTAATCTTTCATTTCAGACCTCCTAGTATTTTTTATGTGCACAACTAGCATCAATGTTGAATACTGTATCATACTGTATGAGGTATGAGGTATGAGGTATGCAATCCCTGCACTGATGCATAATGCGTCAACATGGCATTCTATTTTTTTATAATACATAATACTGTAAATACCTGCTTAATAATCACTGATTAGATACTCAATTCTCAACATCATAATAACAACTTGCCACACAACAAATAAAAAGTATGGGTACTCTCGGTCCTCTCTCTCTCTCTCTCTCTGGCTATTGGAAATAAGCATAACTGCGTACAGTTGTCAATTTTTACTCGTGTTTATAAAATAATGCTAATACCAATAAAAAGGAAATTATCACTTTTTGTATGTTGAATGTGGAACCATCATCTTTTAAGTAACAATGAAAACTGCGCATTTTCATACATATATCATATATATATATCCCACAAGCAGTACATGAGCACTACATTTTTATGTGTTCTAACTGTATAATGGACATATACTACGATATAATAATATAAAATATAATATAAAATATAATACTACGTAGATATGAACAGTTGAAATTCACCAAAAATCGAGAGGAGGAAAAAAATGTATATTTGGACTGACGAAAAGACAATATCCGCATGATTAAAAACGGAAAACTTAATTTCCTGTTTTGCCCTCTCATATCTCCTTGTATGAATTATTAAGTTTGGATTCGATAATGTCTTGCATATTTTGTGTGTATACACTTGTTATACGTTACACAGTATACTTGTACATTGTACAATGTACATATTATGAAGTTGTATGCAATATGCAAATCGTGATGAAAAAACTTTTCCTTTTCCAGCTCACTACTTTAAACTCAATTATATTCATACTTTACGCTACCGCATGTATCTTAAGCAAATGTAGAGGAAAGCTTTAAAGGGATTTTCTCCACTATGAAATAGGATTTAGAAGATACGGAAGAATTTTTAGAGGAACTAAAATATTATGTATTGCAAGAAACTTTTATCAGTTAGTAAGGAATAGTGTGATTCTATTCTATTTTCTATACAAGACAATCACACTATAAAGAACAGAGATAAAAGTAGAGACAAAATCATTATCGTTCCAAAGAAGAAGAGTAAAATTTTGAATCTACACATCCTTGGACCTCGTACTACTATGATGTAGTTTTGAGTAGTCTAGAAAAGTAAGTAAAGTACTTTTAAATGACTATCCAAGTTCCAAGTTCAGTTTCAGAAAATTCCGAATTCCGAATTCATACTCCAGACCAGACCAAAACTCAGTCATAATGATGGTTTGTTTAGGAAAGGTTAGAGTGTGACTGGAGGTTGTAGGTTGTAAAAAAAAAGGAAAAAACTTTGTAGCATGTAGTTAAAATTAAATTAATACAAACTTTTGTATGGTTTCATCTCTTTTTTCATAGTTTTCCCACTCATATCTCTTTATTATGATACTCTGAATATACACATCGTGTTTACATACATAATATTATGACACAAAGTACAGTGTGTTCTTGTCTTGTCTTGACTTAACTTGACTTGTGTCTACATAGACACAAGACACAAGACAGGGAACTGCAAATAACTTTCTTTCTTGTTCCTCTCCTCGATGGATTGTGGATTGTAGTTCAAGTTCAAATTGAAGAGTGGAGAGAAAACGAAAGTTGAGGAAATATGCATGCACTATCTACATTGTACACCGTATCCTCATCTCTAACTTGAATAATCCGAGTAGTAGACAGAATGTGAATAAGGCAATCAGTAGCGTGAGGAAACTTGAAAAAATTTTATCCTTGCAAAGGTTTCTCTCCCTATTTTCTTTTTTACTTTTCATACTGGTACGTCCTCTGACAATCTATTTTTATCATGATAAAATCCACAGTAATACTTTCATGAACTAGAGGCTATAAAGGCAGAGTCACTTAC
>JABASP010003057.1:0-16018 GCA_019776565.1 Sminthurinus signatus | reverse complement strand
TTGTAAGTTGTAAGTTTAACTTCTCAGAAAACCAAGCGCCACTATTATTATTATTTTTAGTTTGTGACCACTCATCATTGTTACATTTGATATAATATAATGATAATATGATTTTCCCTTTGGTTTTCAAGTCAGCTAGGAATTTAGAATCTTTGTAGGAGTTTGGTTTACTATTATTATTATTGCCAGTACCTTCACATGCATTTTTAGTTAGTTTTCTGATTTCTGTTGTTTTTTCACAATTTTTTGTTTTACCATCGTCACATTCTATACTTTATCATGGAATTTATCTATTTTGTTCCTTTCTACTTTAATTCTCATTTAATTTGAGCTACATGATAAATTCAAAGTCAATTTTGATTTCGAAGAAAAGAAAAAGGCATGACGAGGTGAAAGGAAATATTACCAATTTATTATTATAAAAAAATAAGACATAGCACACACTTACACGTATAGTATTTAAATGAATGGTGATGACTAAATACTAAATAATGCAAAATGCGGAAGAAAGATGAATTATTATTATTATAAATAGTCAAAGAAACCTTATCTTTATTAAAAAAAAGAAAAAAGGAAATGAGTATTGAGTAATTAATGAGGAATGAGGAGTGAAAAAAATAATAATAATAACATTTATATTATTTCTTTTTCTTTTCAACATGTGAACTTGATTGACAAGTGATGAGTATATTTGCGTACTAGTATGTGTGTGATGTGAGAGTGTGTTGAGAGTGTTGAGTGTATAGAGTGTATGCTTTTTTAGGATAATGTTATGAATAGTAATTATTATTATTACTGCTAGTTTAAGTTAGTAATTTTCGTCTAATCGTGTTATTTTTAGGTTTATATTATACAAAAAAAGGTTTAGTCCGTGCGTATATTTATTTTAATTTACCAAAAAGATATGTATATACGTGCGACCGTTCCTCATTATCAACTATCAACTGTCAGCTATCAACATGAATTACTATTCACTATTCACGTTTCATTATTATAATCATATTAAATTAAATATTATCTGTAATCTGTACATTTTGTACACAAAATTTAATATAAGTGGCTACCATACTTATACAAAATAAGTAATAAGTAATAAATATGCGAGTTGTATCATAAATCATGGAATATGGAACAATCGCAACTCCGAGTCCAGTCATTTTGTCACAAAAGTAAAAATAAAATCAATTGACGGTCCATTGTGAAATAATAATAATGATAATTCTTTGCAACGTCTATATATTTTCTGTATACTTACAGAATTTACTGAAAAACAAAGGAGAACTCAAAGTATTTCCAAAACTATAAAAAATGTTGATAATCGATTCATAAATTGATAACGTATTTTAATTTATTTGAACTAATTACAATTTACAATTTAAAATCCTAGTATATTATATCTTGTAACTATAATAATAATTAATATTATTACTACGTTGAGAGTGACAGTTGTGCAAAATGACTCTCATCCTCATAAAATATGTGTATTTACGATCGTTTTTTATCGACAAACTGTGTGAACTGTTTATTAATTATTAATGTAAATGATAAAGGATTAAAAGAAAAGAAATCTGAATTTACCTACAAAAATTCTACTTGTATTTGAAAAATAAAAGTACTAAATGATATAATATGATATTATGATACATGAAAAAATTATGATACTGGCAAAAGAATGAAAAAAAAAACAGTAATAATAAACTGAAATTAAAAAGAAAAAAAACATGACTGAATTCTTCCAAATTCTGAAATTTCTTTCAATTTTTTTCATTCATTCATGTTTCATTTTCAGTCGTTTCCATTTTGCAGTTCAGTTTAGTGTTTAGTGCTGAGTCCTCAGAATTTGCGTCATTATTTCCTAATGTTAGCAATTGCCAATTGCATACTTTAGACTGTCATTGACTATATTGACTAAATAGATATTTAATTCATTATTATACATAGATTATTATTATTATTACAGTGGTTGTGAATTGTGAACATTTATGTCTTTACAGGATTTGTCAACTTTGCTAATAACCCTCATCATCCTCTCTTTTTCAGCTCATTAACTCTCTCCTTTGATGATACAACTTTATTCCCAGTCCTTAATAGAAAACTACTGTAACTTGTGATCGAGTCACTAGTATATAAAGTATACAGTATAAAGCAAAAGCTTCAGTATTCAGTAGTAAATAAAGGACAGAGAGAGAGTTTATTTAGTCAAATGAAAGCTCGTAATCGTAATGTCCTGAATTAATGATAATGATACTGTTTGATGTTTGATGATCAAGTCGTGAACCCATATATTAATACCATTAAACAGGGAACAAAATGAACAGTTACAGTAATTTATCCTCATTTAATTGAATTCTTAATTCAAGTCATATAATATTATAGATTTTGACCTGAATGAACCTTTGCTATAGTAAATACTAGTATATATTCTACTCTTCTGCCTCGTGAAAAGTATACATGATACAACACACAAAGTAGAATTCAAAATACTCTACCTCTTAATTTTACATACCTCGAAAAATTAATTAAATCCCTTATGTACATTTATATTTTATATCAATGTTCATATCAAAGTGTTGATGTGTACTTTGTGCCTTTTATTTAATCATTTTTAATTAACGAATTGGAAAAAAGTGTAGGTACAAAAATCTACGCATTTCTTTAACCCGCATATCCAATTTTTTAACTGTACCCTTAAAATAAAATGAAAATAAAACTTTTGACACTTGCTCATAAACTTCAAATCAGAAGTTTCAAATCTTGATTAATTTTAATTAATAGGGGAAAGTGCCGAGGAAATTGAAATTGCTTATGCATCTAAAGTTGAGTGTTGAGGCATTAGTGTCACTAAAATGTTGAGGTGAACAGTTTCAAGATTGAAGATTAGCGATTAGCTATCTAATCCAATTTTCAATTTACAATTCGCCATCACCTTTTTTTCCATTGCATTTACAGATTACAGATTACAAATGCTTCAGCTTCTGCTGGGTAATTAGAGTAAAATATAAACAATATTAAACAAATTTTTACATGGTGTGAATTCCTATTAAATTCTCTTGAGTATTGAGTATTGAAAATATTTTATATTGCAGTTTTCTTCATATTACATATCATGCATAAAAGTACAAAAGTATGTACAAAATCCAATAAAAAAGCACAGTGACTGAAATCCTTGAAACAAGTAGTTTTTTTTTTCCTCCTCGCTCCTGTAATTAGCTGAATTAGCCACAGGGAACAATTTGCATGATTTGATGTGATGTGATATGATCTGATGCGAGAGGAATTGATTGATATTATGCTGTGTGTTTCTTCTTTGTATAATTTCATTTCATTCATTCATCATTTTGTCTATTGTCAATTTGCCGCAGTGTTCAATATTAGACTGATGAATTGCGTCGCATTTGCACTTTGCACTCTCTTTTCAGTTCTGTTGCGTGTAGCTTTTAGTAATTTTTACACAAAACACACAAACGAATTAATTCTAATTTTTCTTTCCGTGCTACACAATACACAATTTTTTTATTTATTACTTTTCATTTTATTGTTACACGTTGCTCTTTTGTCTGTTGTCTGTTGCCTGTCCATCACTTCTCAAGACTCAAAACTCAACATGTGCAAAGCACAAAGGCGAACCACAATTCAGTTGATGTGTGTTTGATGTTTGGCGATGTCTAATTGTTTTCGTGTCGTTCATGTGTAACGTGTAATGTGTAGTGTGTAGTTTTTAGTGCGCCCAATAAAATTAAGTATTAATGTGTGTATAATGATGATGATAATTTATTATAAGAAAAAAACAGACTGTTTTGCAAATATCTGGATTGTGAATTGTGAATACATCGAATGTATCAACAATCAACAGGCAAACAGTTTATTAGCATAAACATAATCATTTGACGCCTGGTTGTCCATCGAGGAATGAAAGAATGAAAGACAGCGACAAGAGTAAAAAAAAAATACATCAAAAATGGTTGAAAAGTACAAATGTTTAGTTAGTTTAGTGTGTGTATGAAAATTATTCAAATTAATTCCATTTAATTCAGTTAAGTAATTAATTATAATTACCAGGTGTAAAAACGTACATCAAAACAGAAACAGAAACAGACTGAACGAATAGACTGCAAATGTATCATGTATTTTATATAATAGTATTCTTTTTACTCTTTACTCTTTACCTTTTTTCCCTTTTGCCTTTTGCCATAAACCTGTCTGAACTTAATTACGAAAATTAACTTATGGTCTCATATCATAAAATACAAAATATAAAATAAAAAAGATGGTCAAAAGAACATTGTGTATAATATGTAATATGAAATAATATGTGAGATGTTTATGGAGACAATTAACCGTCAATTAAACTAAAACTACAACATTTTCCTTCATACAGACAAAATGTACATTGTTTATTGTATATTGTAAACTGCGGACTGCGGACAGCACAAAAGGTACAAGAATCGTTTTGCTCGAGAATCTAGAATCTACAGTCGAGAGTCGAGAATGAACCTTTTTTTTGCTCCATAACAATTATCAATTAGCCATGCATTTACATTCACGATTTATATAATTCGTAATCAAATAATCGTACATCAAACATCCAACCTCATACCATATCAGCTTTAATTTATGAGCATTTCCCACAATTTCCCTGTACCTTTTTACTTTTTCATAGTTTACATCTAATTTATTGTTTATACCCGTTGAGTAATTTTTAATTTTTATACTTTATTCATAGTGTAAGAGTCGGCCCAAACACGGTAAAAGGTAAAAAAGCATTTGGTTTAAATTGGCGAAATTATCCTTGTGAAAAAGGTATCTTTTATCTTTTTGAATTGATTTTTGAGGAGCAAAAGTTCAGGGGTGCCAATTTCAAAGGTTCAAACATTGAAACAAATGGGAAGAAAAAATGTACCTTTTCCTACAAAAATTGATTCTGATTATACATTTTATATACGTATATATGTTTTTTGGCAAAAAAGTTGCCGAGTCTGGAAACTCATTTGCAGTTGCGATTTCTTTTGTAATTAAAAATTAAAAGTGACCATCAAAGATCAAAGAGCTGGAACCTGGAACCTGGAGTTTGGAATACTTTGGAACACTTGAATATTCATTTCCTTTCTGTTTTTAACGAGGTATTAAATCCACAATCCCCAACAGATGTGGATTCTGCATTTCTTTGTTCTTGTTTCTTGTTCCTACTTGTAATAATAATTAGTTGCAAAAGTAAGAAAAGTCGTTGTTGATTCTTTCCTCGACTCCGCTCAGCTCGTTGCTCATTCCTATTCATGTTTTCTTACTCGCGCATCAACATCGGTATTCCAAAGGACTTTGGTGCTTCATAACCATGATTATAGATTATAGTTGTAAGTTGTAGACATGTCGTGCATAATAAATACATGTCATCATTCCTCCTTAAAATCTCATTACTAATCATTTCACCTTTTCTTTCATCCTCCGTGAACTCCAAACTCCAAACCTAAGAACTGCGAACGTGCGTTCACTAAAAAAATGTAAACTCTTTTTTACTACACACTTTACACTTTACCCATCTTTTTTCTCTTTGATTCTCTTCTTTTGAAACCCGATCGGATTTTCATTCCGAATCCACAAATACACAAATATACATAATATAATATACTGTGATAATTGGTAATGATGAAGGATTTTATGTTTTATGTAGAATATTATTATTATTGGTGAGTGGGTGTAAGGTGTAAGCATATTTATTTATGACAGAGTATTTAAGGAAAAAAATGCATCTTCAAACTACAAACTACAAGCATAATGAATGCGTTACGTATTATTATTACTGCAAACTGGGAAAGATTGGGTGAGGTAGTTCGTGGTTCATTCCATGAAATACGTGTAGAAAAAGATAAAAGACAAAGGCAAAGAACAAGAGTCGGTTAAAAAGTAAAAAGGTCCAATTTCTGATTTCTGGTTCTGGTTCTGGACTTTTGTACAGTGGAAAGTGTGAGGAGTTTTGAGCCAGTCTTAATCCTGATGTTTGATATTTGATGGTGTGGGGCTGATAATATGTATGATTGAGGCTGGACACAGAGCCAAAGTAAGAGAGACAGAGGTTGAGAAGGAGAACCAGTTTGTTGAAAGGACATTCTTGGTTGTAGAGAAATTTATTGCTTTTCGATTACCATGTCTTGAAAGTTGAAAGAGCTACCTGAATTGGACTGGACTGGACTGGACTCAACTGGAATGAAATCAAGTGGAATGGATTGGATTGGGAGTTCTCTCTCTTTTTCTCTCTGTCTCTGACTTCAATTACTAAATATGTACATCATTAAATTGAAAGTAAAGCTGAACTACTGTAAATTGTACACTGTACATAATACAGAATACAGAAGCTAAAACACAAGAAGACAAGACGAGGGGAAAATTGAAGTTGGAGCAGTGTCCAATTTTCTCATTCTGGATTTATCTGTATCATCCACAACGGAGGACGGAGGACGGAGATTGTGTCGTCTGACTCTGAGCTGTACAAAGTACAAAGGACAAAGTATAAATTGAAAGTCGTGGTGGTAGGTAAGATTTAACATTGGACTGGCATGTTTATAGCGCACTCACTGTAATACGTAGGTCGTTCATCGTCAACTCTTCTTCTCCTTCTTCTTCTCTTGTGGTTTCTGGTCTGCCGTGGGAGTCGAAAAATGTCAAGTCAAAGGACTTTTTACTACATTTTATTAGTTTATTGAAAACCTCCATCTTTTCAGCATTCAACACAACAGACAAAAGACAAAACACAACGAACAACGAACAAGAGACAAGAGACAATTGACGACGGACAATCTAAAATCCACCTCCTTATATGTAACTGTACAATCTACAATGTACAATGTACAAATAAACAGAAAACAGACAAACAGTTTCAAATGTCCAGATTCTATTATGATACACTGCAGCGTTTAGACTTTAGACAATTACTTTTCCCCATCTTTTTCTCACTGACTTTATCAAATACAAATACAATTGACAATATGAAATGATAAAAGAATTAGCAAATTGCATAAACAAGAAACAAGTCCAAAAACTAAAAACTAAAGTCAATCAAAGATTCAACATTGTCGACATTTTTGCAAGTATAAAATACAAATGTCGATATTATTTGAAGTTTGACGTTTGACGTTTGACGGCATCTGCATAATCCTTTTAAACTTTTAACATAATTATGCACACGAGCCGCTCTAATCGACAATCGACATTCTTTTCATACTTGATATTTGATATTTGATGCATTTGTAAATGTTAAATGTAAATGTAAATGTAAATTTTGACTTAATATTGCAGATTGAAGCTCAAGATTGGAGTGCGGAGATTGAATAATAATATTATAGAAAGAACCTTTTTTTTCTTTGTACACTGTACATCTTCTTCTCATTATAAAAGCGTTATAAAATGGAGAATGGAGAATGCTGAAGTGAACTTTGTTCACTGTTCATTTTCTTCATTCTTCTTTCTTGTTCTTGTTTGATTTGATTTGATTTGTTTTGATATATTTATTGACAAGTTTTGATAGGTTTTTTCTACTAGTGAATAGAGAATCTAGAATAGAGAATAAACATTGTACATATTTTGAATGTGCATCTGGTTCAATGTTGAATTGAATTGAGTTTGAGTTGGAGGGAGGTTGTGGTTGTAAATCAGTCAATAAAGAGGATACCACCATAGACGAAAGCCATAGTCAAATATTTTAATGATTCGTAATTGGCAGAGGTAATTGGCGTTCAAAGAGCATTTTCTCGTTCAACGTTCAAGTCTTCAATATCCAATATCACAGAACAGAACAAAACAGAATAAATATCATCAATGAATGAAACAATACAAAATACAAAATATCCTAATGATCTTCTCATTCTTTTCATTTTTGATTTCTGATTCTTTTCTACTTGAAATTTCAAAGGAGACTGCCAATTGCCAACTTTGGAAATTGAATCTCATTCACAAATTTCCAACTTCAATTTTAACTATCTTTTTACTTTTTACACTAGAAAAAAGTACTAAAAATTCATGTAATAAGATTGTTATTTTGTCTTTTGATTTTTCGTATAAATCACTTGGCCAATCACGAATCAGAGAAAAGAGAAAAGAGAAAAGGGGTAATTAAAATAGTTAGCCATTGTTCAATGTTCAATGTTCAGTGTTGTCATCACACCAAAAGCCAAAACCAGGAAGGAGCAAAAACGTGTGGAGCTTTGAAGAAAAGGAGAGAAAAGAGCATGAGCAACCACAATTCGATTTGAAGCAATTCCATTCTTCTAAATTAGGCTGGAGACCATTAAGTTGACACTAATGGACTCGCAAGTGTTGAGCGTTGATCGTTGACTTGCTCTTGGATTTGGACTTGGATTTGAATTAGAATTAAATGAATTGAGCTTTCTGTCTCAATTCTCAAGTCTCGAGTATTGTAATTGCAGTACACGGAATAGTTACAAAGTAGCAGTGGTAATTTAAGCACGCCATTACATATTATCCTCGATGGTTTAATTATGCTAATTCACAAGTCTCAAGACTCAAGTCTCTTTGACTTTGTACTTTGTACATTTTAACAAGAGGCAGGGAAACTGTAAACTGTAAACAGCAAACAGCAAGATGCTCCTTTGATTCATTTATTTGTTTCCTCCAGCACAAGAAGAAGAACAAAAAGAAGAAGAAGAAGAAGCTCGTTTATAAGAAAAGAATCTGTATAATCTACATAAATTTCCCCGCGGCCACTTCTCTTGTTTCGAGTCTCGAGTCTCAACATTCAACACACACTCATTCACTTGTCGTTCCTCTTTCCTCTCTCTCTTTTCTTGTCACTCTCTGATCCTGATATTTTAATTTGCAAACAAATAAACAAACAACAAAAAGAGTAAAAAAAAACACTGGCACTGGCACTGGCAAAGCAAAATTCCTTTTAATGTGTTTTATTTCTTTTGATTTGTACTTTGTAACTTTTAATTCTTTCAGTAATGAATTTGTAAATTGTATCATGATTAATGATTCAAAATATATTTAAAAAAGCTTAAAGACTTAAAGATAAAAACTGGATATTTTGTACTTTGTATTGATGCAGGAATAGAAAAAAAGAGAGAAAATAAAAAGATAAAAAGATAGACATTAAATTTGCAAGTTTTCCACATTTCACATTTCCCATTTAAAATGTCGCGAATAATTTGCTTCCCTTCAATCACTTTTCCATTCCGATGACATGTAACAGAGATTATTATTCATCATGATGATTCATTATTCATTATTCAATGGTCAGTTGTTGTAAATTGTAATGCATCTTGTATGAGAATGCGAAGAACCTGCTGATAGATAAACGACGAAAGACGAGAGACGAGTGATGAGCAATGAATAATGAATAACGAATAAAATGAGTTATCAGTTATCACAAAGTGCAATTAAATGCACAATGCAAGAAAAATCCGTCTAGCTTATTTTTTATAATAAACACAGTGATAATGCATTCAAGATTCAAATTTCAAATGAATGAAAAAATGTCTTTGATTTTTTAACACGTAAATGATTTTATTGAGAATTTTATTGTTTCTATTCAACATTCAACATCAACAGACGAAATTTTTCACTATGACTTCTAAATTGTAATACATAATATTTCTATTGTTTCACGTTTTTGTTGAGTTTTAAAGGTGATTGTTTTCATTTTTATAGATGACAAATTGCAAAAATGAAAGACTCAGAGTCAGATTTAAAAAAGCAAATAAATGGGTCTTATTGAGCTTTGAGCGGTAACACAAAAAATAAGAAGCAATATCAAAAGTTAAAAGCATTTTAGCATTTAACATAATATCTGCTTACTAAAGAATGCAGAATTTATGCGTGAGGAATGACAATTAAAAATTGATATTATTATTATTATTGAAGCATCGTCATTTTGACTTTCAAGTGTGGAGATTCGAGAGTAGAGTAATTTTTTTTGTTATTAAATAATGATTAGAGAAATTTGTACAAAAGTTGATTGTTGATAATTATTACGACTGCAGCTGTAATTTTTTACACTTTTATGCAGTCCAAAGGAAAAACATTAGCCATTAGAAATTTTTATGCAAGTTTCCTTATTCCACATGTCACATGTTGTTTTAGATGCATCATTGAATTTAGATTGTAGATGATGAATGACAGCTGATGGAAACGAGAGTAATTAACTCCCAAAGCAATTGCGTAAAAATGTTATATAATAATAAATAATAATATTCATCCTCTTCCAAATTAGATGCTCACAAAGAAATAAATATTTTACAAACCCCATTTGAAAAATTAGACACCGAACAGAGAGCAGACGACCTCCGCAGATCTGTAAAAATATGAACTTGACTTGTTTGTTCTCCATATTTAAACTATGCATAGTCCATAAATAATGAAAAGGATTGGGAAAATGCGGCAAATCTTTGGTGGTCTGTGGTTTCCTTTGTACTTTTCATACTTTGTACTTTGTAACTAGAATTATTATTATTTTCTAAGAAGATAATTTAATTCGATTTGATTGGATTGGATTTTGATTGAGAGGACATGAATCAAGATAATAAAGTTATCTTTGTGTATTTTGTATTTTGTGCTTTGTTTGTGCAGCCTCCCAATTCCAATTCCAACCTCTCAACTCTCAACAATAAATTATTACTATTTATTTCGAGTACATTTTAATAATTTTACAGACTTGTAAAAAGGAGGATTTTGCAACATTTTGTTTTTTGATTTTTGATGCCCACATTCTACATTCATTATTCATTACAAAATGTAAAATGTTGAAATCCAATTCCAGCTGTGCCTCGGCAACGGACAAGTCAGTCAATTACAAGGCAAGTACACCTGTTAACCTGTTAACCACGCACATTTTGTCCAATTTATACGAGACTAATGCAAAATCATCATTACGATCATCATCTTGTTTGTCTTTGTCTTTCTGCTTTTAAGCTAGTTTAAGCTGGAGATTCAAGTCATAAAATGATAGTATTATTAGACGAAATCAGCCGCGTGGTTGTTCCGCTGGTTTCAGGTTCTTCATTCTGTTTTCCTTCTACATTTTTCTCAATGAAGCCGCAAACAGTTTTTCCACAAAACCCACCATCTCCACTTTTACTTTCGAGCATGAAAAACAAAACAAGTCTATAAATTTCTCCACAGTTCAGAATTCAGAATGGAGTGGATTCGTAATGAAGGAAAATGAAAAATGAAAATGAATTTTGTATGAATGAATTTTCTTTTCCTTTTTTTCTCCTTTTTCCCTTGTGCATTTCACACTTTACACAGTATAAAATAGTGCATAATAAAAAGATGGAGTACAAATATTTGTGTTGAAATCCCTCATTATAAATCCAACCTCCAAAGTATAGAAAAAATAAAAGAAAAAGGGGGAAATTGGTAAATGGTTTATAATGTGTATCTAAGTAAGTGGTCGGCTTTTTAGTTTTTTATGCCCATATAAAATGAGGCTGGTGGTGATTGGTGACAGGAGTGAAGAACAAACTGTAAACTGTACACTGTAAAATAATAAGCCCAAAAGCAAATGGGCAAACAAAACAAACCAGAAAACAGTAGCAAGTAGCAAAAGATGAAAAGAGGATACATGTGTAAAATGAAAGAGAAGAAGCCGCGACGGGAGAACAATAAAAGACTAGCTGATCTGTTCCCTTCCTTTGGAATTTGAAATGCTTTGATGCTTTGGCTGCAGCTAATGATGTTTCCTACACAATTTACAACTTTGAAGACGTGTTACAAAGTACATGGTATTTCAGTATTTTAGTGCTGAGTGCTGAACAAAAGACAAAATGAAAAGAGTAAAGTGTCTTTCTTTTAAAGAAAAAAGTTCCAGAAAAATTACAAAAGTCTCAATACTAAATAGACACGTTTAAGGATTTTTTCAGTTAATGAAAGGAAATTTTTGTTCCCTGTGAAATAATTAAGTAATTGCCATTTTTATTTTTAAGTGGAATATGAAAATAATAGAATAATATTAATAATAATTAATAGAATAATAAATAATAAATATGCTACATTTCAGTTAGATTTAAATTTTTCTCCTCTCAAAACTAAACTGGACTCTGGTCTCTGGACTGGAAAAAAGACGGTAGTGTTGGTTACACATTATGGACAAAAAAGGTAAAAGAAAAAAGGGTGAGGTAAAAAATAAAAATGTGTGGGGTCGTCAGTCGTAATAAAATGGAGGGTAAAAAATTCTGTGGCAATTAATGGTTCAAGATTAGAGGAACATAAAGACATTTATTATTTATTTGTTATTTGTGTTCCGTGTTCTTGCGATTAGCTGGTTGCTGTTGGTTGTGGTTGGCGCTACTGTTTACTGTTTATTACTGTACATATTATCAGTTTAAATAGGTAGAGGAACGAGATGTCGTTTGTCATTTGTCGTTAATTTGTTTTTGCTTTTAGACCACTTTTTTTCCTTTGTCTTTTGTCTTTTGACCTTTGGCACGGTAGTAATAATAATAACAGATAAGTACTAATTTCGTCCTTATACAAAATACAAAAGAAGCACAGACGCTTTTTTCTACATTTTACTGTCTACATTCGTCACAAAAACAGTACACTTGAAGCTTTTAAGGTTTAAGGTCATTTTTATTTTTTATTAGAGTGAATGAGGACCAGATGATGGACTTTTTACTTTTTTGATAGTGTAGCTTTTATAGCCGGACAAATTGCATAGAAGACCAGAGTCAACATTGACGATTGACGATCCTATTCCTATTTTTTAATGATTGTAAAAAGTAAAAAGTCATAAAATTGAAGATCCAAATGATCCGTTTCAATTTTCAATCAATTAAAGTTTAAATTACTGTACAACTGAAACTGAAACTGACAACAATTAAAATAAAATCAACTTAAAGTTGTTTTAATTATCCTTGTAATTGTAATTATTATTATAACCTTTTATTTGAGGGAGTAACGGAAAAGGGAAAAGGATGTCAATTGTCATGTCACAACTTGTAACCAAAAGGGCATAAAATAATATCAAATTTCAATGCTGAAGCCATGTGCTTTTTCATCTTGAATCTTGCATCTCGAATCTCTTCAATGGCAAGTTGCAAGTGACAAAGTTGTGATTTTATACTGAAAACTCAAAAGATGGAGAAAAGAGAAATCGTATAGGTAACTGGTGAATGGGTGACTTTGTGACTGTTGGCTGCTGGCTGTTGTCGGGTCAGAGAAAGAAAGAGAGAGAAAATTCTTTTGAGAAAGTGAGAGTATGAGAGGATGATTGTGGGGGAAATCGTTTAGAACCTCTTTTCCGATGATGAGCATTTTCCACAAAGTACTTGTAAAGTGTCGTCGGTCCCACTTTCCCACTTTTCCCTCTCCTCCAATCTCTCTTTCTATTCTCCAATTTCCAGTCGTTTGTACATTGTGCGTTGTACATATCATATCATGCCAACGCCAACGCCAATACCAACGCCAGTGTCAGTGCGAATCTGTTGGAGAGGAAAAGGAAAGAGAAGAAAGGAGGAAAAGAGTGGCTGTGTAGCCCTATAAATTGGATATATCAGTATCATGACAGCGTCGGAAATTGGAAGTTGGATCCTTTTTCCCCGGGTGTTGAGAAGAGGAAATGAGCCCGAACGGGGATTTTAAGCAAATTCTTATCAGGCACACAATATTATTATTATTATTATGTTACATTATATTCCCCATGCCCCATTCACTACACATAAAACATATTGAGCTTCATGTCTACAGTCTACAGTCTACAGTATCTTCCATGTCTATAGTGTGTAATAATACCTAATCACATCATATTATAGAAAATTTCCTCCTCAAAAAGCCTCACACTCACACTTTGTCCAATCATAAAAGTATCTATTCATCCTCAGAAATCCCATCTTCTTATACATACATAAACTGACAAAAGTATGCACAATACACACACGTTTTATATTTTATATACTTTCTCCTCATAAAACCATGAAATTCAAACTCTTGTTGTTTTCTGTTTTGTTTCAAACATACAAAATACAAATCCGTCTCTCTGTAATCAGAAATCAAAATATAATAATAATAATTATTATTATTATTGTTATTATTATAGCTTTTTTACTATATAAAATGAAAATTCAAGGCTGCAGTTTTAAAAAGAAAGAAACCCAGGGATTTCAAAAACATTATAATTTATAATGTCGTTTATTTATTTATTTATGTGAAATCTTGACTTTGACTTTGACTTTGATTTTGATGTTGATGTTGACAAAATTCAAATTCAAATTTAAAGCCGATCACAATCCACGAGACATTTTAAACGTCTTGAATCTAAAATCTAAAACCTAAAATCCAAAGCATCAAGTTTATAGTCTACTTATTTGATTTAGACATGAAACATGAAACATGAGAAAAGCTCTATAATAAAGTTGACAAAAGAGACAACCGTTTTTGAAACAGTCTCTCATCATCCACAATCCAATCCAAAATCCAAAGATACATAATAAAAGTTAGCTTCAACCTGCACAATATAATACACTAAACATTGGATAAAGTAGAGAGAGAAGAGAGAAATGGTCTGAAAATATAATAAAAGGGAGGAGAGTTGAGATTTGATGATGATATTATCCTGTGAGGATCAGGAGAAGAGAGAAAAGAGAGAAAAGAGAGAAAAGAGAGTTGACAGTCCTATTATTGCTTACTAATGCAGATATGATATGAAATGATATGATATGTTGTGATGAAGATGCAAGTGGAGATGGGAGATGGGAAATGGGGAGATGACAATAACAATATCACGAGCAAGAACGAGCAAGGGAAATCAACATCAACCTGTATACTCTATACTAAACTAAATATATACAGACGACTGTGTAGACTTTAGTCGTAGACAAGTAATAAGCTCCTCATTTATTATGGATGAATGAAATCCATACGGATGACAATGACGATGACGACAACGACGACAAGGAGGAACGGACCACAAGATGGTGATATTATTCTCTCGCTGGATTCTGAATTCTGAATACTGAATACACATTTTGAGGGGAGCTAAATACTAAATACTAAATAAATATTACATGCTTTATTTTGGGTTTTGGATTTTGGACTGTGGCTAAATCAGCTGAGATTCTACATTCTACATTCGAAATTCGAGAAGGAGCAAGAGAAATATTATTAATATAAAAGTTGTACACTGTTTTCTTTTTTCTATCTTGTCTTGTGTTTTGTTTTGTTAGCTGTGCTATCTTTATTATTATTGTTATTGATCATTTTCCTCTAGTTGTACACTGTAAATATTTGGAGGAGGTTGACGATGACTGTAGAAATGTAGAAATATCAATATCAATATTTAGAATGTAATGATGCATAAAATATTTTATATGGTGAAATCCACTTTGGTGGGCTCAGGTTGCGCACAGGACTCCGACTGTGCTCAAAATACTCTAATACTCTCTCTATGTGTCTTTCTCTGTCTTGTGGCTTGTGCATCTACTGATATGTTTTCTCTCTCTGGATTCTGGATTCTGGATCTCGCTATGCTGAAGCTGTATACTATAATAAAAATCTACTTATTTCCTCGTACAAGTTACAACTTTGAGTAAACGTGGCTCTGCCTCAAATCTCAAATCTCAAATGCATAATGAATATTTGTTTTGTTTTGTTTTGTGTAAGTATGAGCAGAGGAAAATAGAGGAAACTTTTTTTGTGATATTTCCTAATATAATCATGTGATTACATCCTCATTTCATTGAAATTGCTAGTTTTTTTATTGCGTTGGCGTTGGCTTTGGATTTGGTAAAAGATTACACAATAAAAATATAAAAGAGAAAAAGATCCCTGAACATTTTTACAGTTTCGAGGTTCCAGGTTCTCGGGTTTTCTGCATCATTCCAAGTTTCTTGAAGATGTTTTGTAAGAATTCATTCTTCATAATATTTTATGTCGCAGAATTACAGAAACGACATTAAGGTCAATATAGAGTCCATACATTACGCGAAGTTTACAATACGTTTCCATGGAAATTACATTACATTACGCTAACGTTACGTGAATTTCCCATAAGCTTCAGTACTATGCACGTTAC
>JABASP010003056.1:0-16024 GCA_019776565.1 Sminthurinus signatus | reverse complement strand
ATTTGGATGGGAGTGAAGCGGACAAGATTTCATCTTCATTTTCGAGAGGAAGACTCTCTTTGTCTTTTTCAGCGTCATCGTATTTGGGTCAAGATCAAATTCAAAGTCAAGGTCAAAGTCAATAGGAAATTGAAGCTGAAACTGTCCAATGGCCAGAAGTTAAAGAACCTTCCGAGAATTATCTGTATTTACCTCCTGAAGTAAACAAACAAACTTTTTATTGTACTTTTGTCATTGCAGTAGCAGAATGAGGAAATGTTCCTCGTGTGACAAACTAGATTACAAAAGGAACGGTGTATTATTTTGTCATTTGTTGTGAATTGAAACTGAGCAAACGCAGGGAATTAGAGTGAGAAATGTGTATGTAGTCTTATGCTTTTCTTGTATTTTTTTTTAGTTGGATTTTGATGTAAATTTTGAAGTTTATGGAAACTGGCGCTCCTTTTGATTGTCGTCTCGCCAATCGTCAGTGGAATGTGGTTTCAAGTGATATTTTATGTAGCAGACGGGATGCAAAGATCACGTTTACTTTTAAAGATGGACAATTTTTTCCAGAAAAGAACAAACACAGACGAAAGGAAGACAAATGTTAAAGATTTTGTACTTTGTATGAAAAAAAAAAATCGGAAAATTGTCAATTTGCTCATTTTACTTTTTTCTTCAATGACTCAGAGTTTTTTTGCCGACTATGCTAACTTTTCCCGTCATGAAGATAACAAAGAATTTCTGTCCGCAGTTGATGAGTCCAACAATGAAAAAAACCAGAATCAGAGAATCAAGATGAAATCTTTTGGAACTGAAATTCAGAAAGTTGCTTCCCCCGTTTGAATCGTTTGTTGAGCATTTGAGAGATTTACTCCTCCACAAAATTCCACATCTGGAAGAACTCGGACTGGATTTTGTGAAAATAGACGAAAATAAAATTGTGGAAATGCAGCTTTTCCCTGATTCTGGGACATTAGACAATACAGTGACTCAACTCCCTCATTTGAAAACAATTCGTTTTAATCCGGACATGATTTCAGAGTGTTCAGGAGTTCTCGAAGATCTTTTGAATTCTGCGGTCAACCTCAAAAAATAATTATTTGTACAAAAGTACTCTCAACTTTCCCCCTGAGGTCCAGGATTTTCTCCACCCGCTCGGAAAATTCCAGTTGCTCAAAGGCTTTGAGTTTTGTTTGGATACTAAATTTCTTTCAAAAAATGAAGGGACTCCCTGATTTTACTCGTAAACTGTTCAAGTTGGAGTTTGAAGAATTTACAATGGATGCGGATGTTGACCTAGATGATCCTAATCTTACTGATGCTATAAATTTCATTTCAAGCTTCTTGGAGTCCACCAAAAATAGCTTGACAAAATTAACAATGACTCCAATACAAGTTTATCACGGTCGTGAATTCCCGAGATTCAAAAACCTCACTGAATTAAAAATAAAACCTCATGGTCGTCACTCGCTTTTTCTCTCTCCAGAAGTTCGATCTCTGGATATTTTCCCCGCTGTGCGGAAATTGGGTAAGTCATCAGAACAAAAAACAAATTTGACTTTCTTTCTGTGTTAAAAAAAAATAAAACTAGACTTTTAGCATAGTATTTTTTGGGACTCATGCTCCATTTCCAGACTCTAAACTGATATTGTGATATTTGAGACTGCTCTGTCATCCTATTATTTATTTTTTTCATTTACAATTAGATTTGCCAGGATGGTTTTGGTCTGGTGCTTTTTTTGTGTAGGAGTTCCATTCCCATTTTCACAAGGCTACAAACTCTCCGCGTGACGGACCACGGACTCACATGAGAATCTGTGGATATTTTGACGATGCTCTGTCCAGATCTCAAGCACTTGAAAATTCACAGAAACACATAGTACTTCAACTTTCCACCACAAATTAACTTTTTGGAGGTAGGTCGCCGAATTTGGACTCATTCAAAGGAACTCGAGTCTCTGGAGATGGACGTTGACCTGGATTTGCCAGAAAATAATTCTTTTGCTTTGGACTCGTGTTTCACTGGAATTTCCGAGGAAAATTGCAGACGTCTTTTTGAAAGGAAGAAACACAATAAAATACGGAAAATATTGGGATTTCAAATCAAAATCTCTAGCTCAAAATTGACAACAGAAATCGAGAGAGAGAACATTCTTCAATTTTTGGATTTGAAAAGTAAACGCAAATTTCATTCTCATTCCGTATTTTGAAAAGATTCATTTAGGATTTAGAATCAACAATCAACAACCTCGTGATTTAATATTTAATTTACAGCGTGTTGAAAAATGTTTGGTTTTTTTTTCTTGTAGATTTGAAGAGGTTGAAAATCAATCCGCATTCACGGTTCAAATTACTCGACAGAAATACTTTCTTCTCGGAGAAGTTGACGTGGGTCAGCGAAGAATATGCATTCAAATTCCTGCCTCATCTCAAACCAAAACCAATACTAACACCAACGGAAGAATAAGACGAAAACTCGGAACTTTGAGTTGATGTAAACTGACGATTGGTGATTGTTGCTAATTTCATTCCTAGTTAATCTAAAATGTAAACCTTAAGTTTGTTTCTTTATTTTTTGTGTTTTGTAGATGGGCGGAATTTTTTATTTTTTGTTTGTAACTTGTAAATTTTTCAGCATTGTCATTTTATCCTTTGAGATTTTTGTCCATAAACATTGGTACATAGTGCAGTAAAAACAGAGTCACTCACGTCCACTCTGAATCCGAATTCGGATCCTTCCACTGCCTCTCAATCTTAACTCGCTCCGTCTCATCATTTCTAATCTGAATGAGTAAATATCGGATTAATAGTTTAATTATAAAATGTTCAACCTTTTATCTCTGTGTATAATTGTTCATTATGTGTGCGCTTGAGGACTGTTGACTGATTGCAATTGAGACAATTGAGTCAAAACTGGAGGAAATTATGAGAACGGGCAGGATAGTGGCGTAAAATGTAAACAGTTTTGTAAAGTTGACAACGTTTCATACATTTAAACAAAACAAATAAATATATGATGGAAACAATTTCAAGTTGGTACATAATGTACATTCTAGATTCTAAATTCTGAAACTCTCTGGTACTAAATTATAGTGATAATAATAACAGCGTGTGTAAATATTGTAAATATGATGAAGAATGAAGTGAGGGCTTTGGTATATTTCTTGTGTATTTTATACAGGTCTCTCTTCCTTTTGGTTTTAGATAAGAATCTCACTCTTGAGACATAAAAGCATGTGCATCTTTTTTTTAAAAAAACCCACATCTGCTATTCACTGTTCACAAATACTATGCATGTTTTCATGTTCTTTTTTTTTTTGTAATGTTCTTTCTTTTTCATTTTCTTTGTAAATTTTTCAAACAATTTCAAAATGGATCAAAATGTCTTTACACGGAATCTCTTTTAAAAAAATCCCATGATTTTAGGATAATTTTTTATATAAATTCAAACATTTATGGGTTATGGATGATTAAAGTTTGAGTTCGGAAAGAAACTATAATCAATGAGTGAATGCAACGCCAGGCCAAAATAAAGTCAAAAATTGTCACTGCGTATCCATTTTATATCACCTTTAGCGCAAAAATACTGAAGGCTCCGGAAGCGAATCTAACTACGCAAGCCTATAGATATACAACGGAATTTGTGCAAAATTGGACATTTGCCCTTGTCCCTTTTTTTTGTCCCTTTTTTGTCCACTTTTTTGTCCCCTTTTTTTGTCCCCTTTTTTTGTCCCTTTTTTGTCCCCTTTTTGGCTTCAATTTAAACACATGTATGTACAAAAGTTTGCAATGGCGATGGCACATGCGCAATAGGCATAGTGCCCATCCGACACTTGAATTTGAATGGAGCTTAAATTTCCGTCAAACAGGTAACACTCTAATAATCATCATGAATCGATATGCCAGATAAATATTACATGGAGAGAAAAATCAGCAGCAATTCCAAATCCACCAGTGTGTAAGTGCAACTTTGGTTCAGAGTTTCTTATTCAAGATGAAGATGATGACGAGATGAAGGTAGAAACTAATCCCTGACTATATATGCGACTGTATGAATCCCGGCTCCACTGGTTACATGCGAACGATCCGAATGGTTATCAGAACTCGGGGAAAGTGACAGGATCTGCGAATCTTAAAAACAGTCTGAATACTATTGAGGGTGGAAATCTAGAAAGTAAAAATGGTCTGAACAGCGGACAAAGTGGATCCCAACGGATAAAATGTGGATGAACAAAATATGAATTCGAAAAAAAAGTAGTCAAAATATTCAATTCTTCAGCTCAGTCTCAGCAAGTGAAAGCAACAGTTGGTCAGTCAATCAGAACAGGATAGAGATCGTCAGTGATATCTGGCGGTACAGCTATAGTACATGTTATCATACGGATAAAGCGATGACAGGAGCTTTGGTGAAAATGGTAAAAACTCATTGAATGTATAAAATAAAAGGTCACGGGTTAACGGAGATCCATTCAATGAGAAACTCTGATACATTTTTCATTTTTCCATTTCCGCTGCTTAATTTTTTTTTTTCATTGATGACCTTCCTTGATCATTTATTCTCGACAAGTCGTAAAATTCAAACCTTATCCTAAAGTTAATATTTTCATACTGGCGACCCAAGCAATCCCTATATAAAACATTGTACATGTGCGAAATATGATGGTGTCAATTTTCAACAAGCTTTTACGCAGGAGGACAAATCATATCTCCGGGGCCTCGTCACTGACATGAAAGTATACGTTGAAACAGTCCTCAGTCGCTGACAGGAGAAAGACTTTGGATTACGACGGACACAATAGAGCAGTACTCGATGGACATTAAGGCAAAATTCGTCATTGAAGAGACGGAAACCCGTCTAGATGGTAGCCTCATCAAGGAAATCAAAAGTCTTCATGACCATTGGTTAAAAACGACAAAATGAGTTGGAGAAAGTACAAGAGAAATTGCAGGAAAAGTATAAAATTTGTATTACGTTCAGCCTTTTCAAATTTGGAAGTAAAGTTGATCTAATTGTCATACGGAGGAAGTTCTGGGAGTGGTGGAAGTCAATGTTGATGCAGCTGCTCTAGATATCGCGACCATCAAAATCCTGGATGCGGTCATACGGAATTCATCTCCTATTTTCAAGCAAAAACAAAAACAAAGAGCGCGGAATATCTTGGTGCCTTGTCTGTGCTACAGAAAAGGTTGATTGCTTTAACACTCTTCATTGTCTCAGTACATATACTTTATGGACCATTCCATTATATATAAAACAATGCGGACGGGCCATACTCAGAATTGGGGCGAGTAGCGGGATCAACTGACTTCCAGTTGGCGGGAAAAGGATCAAGTATCTATGTGGAATTCAAAAGTGTGGAACATTTACTTGACCAATTTTATGACCGAGTTGAACTTTCAAAGCTTTCTTTTTTTACTGCAAATCTTATCTTCTCAAAATCAATTTTTATGATGCATTCTAGTAGTTGTAATATGTACTAAAATTTGTAAGAAAAACAATGCAATTGGTACAATTTAGTTCGGGATTCACTATAAGCTTTTGTACATGTTTTTTTAGGAAGCGAAGCTGCCTATTGTAATTCTCCTGTCCGTCCGTCCGTCCATCTGTCCGTCCGTGACCAATATGTATACACATGTATTCAAACGGACATGCAAATACCTGTACATATAAGCATGCATATACATGTAGCATATGTGTATAGATTTACAACACAAAAGGGCAAAAGGACAACAGTACAAAAGGATAAAAGGACAAAAGGACAAGAGGAAGATTAGATTAAAACAATACGGGTCACCTGGTGGCATTTTTTAAAAATTATTTTGTATGCCACCTGGTTGGCGTATTTGAAACTAGTGTGGACATTTGACATTGTATTGGCTGGAACCGTGAAAATGACAGACGGACAGACAGCATAGTAGAATAAGGAGAGCTCGCTTTGCTCACTCCCTAATATTTACTTTAGTTGATTTTTGCATTAAAAATCTAATGTAAAAACAACATGTCAGAAATCATGGGAATGTAAATAATAAATACTCAACTAATGTTAATTATCAGTTTGTAAAACTCAAATACAACACTCATTCTTCTAGATTTCAGATTTTAGTTCAAAAAAAAAAAGAAACTTATCCAAAGAATCCCTTTTCAAAAAAAAATTACTATGAAATGGTATTTGTTTTAGAGGAAATTCGAGTTTTTACAGGACAAATGAATGGTTTTAGAAAAATGTCACGTCATTTGTCACATCTCAATTTACTTTTACATTTTACATCAAGAAAGATAAAAGTATTTTTTTTTATTGTATATTGCTCCGTCCCTTTACAAAGTAACTACATGTGAGTAGAACCTCAAATGTGAAATCAAGGATACACATTCGCCGCGGGTGAGCTTTTGAGTAAGAACTTTTGCAATAACACAGAAATTGTATTTTTTGTTATTTCAGATTTTAATCGAGATTCTTTGTACAGCTGGTCAATTATGGTTCATCCTCTACATTTTATAGTGAGTTTCATATTTAATATTTGAATTCTATTGTCATGTACATTAAAAAGTAAATCATTAAAAGTTAGAACAAACTACTAAAATTCTATTGATTCTCTTATATCATTGTATTTTGTAGCGACTCGTTACTTTTATAAAATATAAAATATATTTTAAAAAAAATCAAGCAGACCCTTTTGGACGTTGCTGTAAAAAGTCAATAAACGTTATAGTCAACAAACTCAACCTCAGTAATTATGCAATGAAAGTTGAATTTAAATTGGAACTTAACGAGGAACTGGAAAAAAAGAGGATAAAGAAGATAAAGAGGAAGAGCTTTCAAAATTCTGAAATGAGTAAGAGGGACAAAAACAAATTACACACATTACTTTATCGTCATTTCTTATTAATCAGTAATCACAACTCATACGGATTATTATTTTTCTAACTTTGAATAACGATGTTTTATGTACCAACTAAAATCATGACTACAGACTTCTAAATAAATTTTGTCCTGTGTGTGTATTTATCCATGTAAAAAAACTAGGAAGGACTTTGAACTGGAAATTGTGTAATTAGAACCGGAATCGTGACCCGATGGCAACGACCAACAGAAAAATAATAATTATTATAAAAACTCCAGTAAAATATTAAAATGGTATTTTTGTTCAATCACTACAACTTGTCAAAATCTATTCCAAGTCAATCATCTCTGTACGTTGATCATCCCATTATTCAACCAAAGACAGTCACTCTTTTAAAATCTACACGAAAACTAACCATAATCAATTGATACAAGAAAGGTAGAGGATTTTGAAAGATGTTGCTTCTTCTACTTTTCATTTTAATAATTCTTTTTGATTATATTGTACAAATTTGAAACAAACAATAATCAAAATCAACATCAGAACCGGAAGCAGTTGAATTCTACACTTACAATCACAATTCGTCTCACCAAGACAAATAATAAAAAAAAACTGAGTAAGTAACATATTTAAATTCAGTCCAATTACTTTCTTAGGAGTTTTATTTTCATGGTATAATTTTCTGTTTGTCTTTTTATTTTGTAAACGAAACAAAATATCAGGAGGTGTGTACGTAAAAATTCTGGCTCTACTACATTTATTGAATTATTTATATATTTTTTTTCTATTTATGAAATAGGAGTGACGTGTTTAATCGGATGACCTTGGGTTGAACTATGCCATAACAAAAAGAAGAGTGAATAAGATCCGAATAAAAGTGATGATAAAATTTACATTAAATAAACACTTTGCTCTCATTCAATTCCAAATTCAAGTCACAGCTACGGATTTAAATTATGAACAATTTTATTATTTTTTTCAACAAGCAATTTCCTACCACTGGAACCTGCAAGATCATTCTCAAAGTATCTTCTTTGTAATTTTAAAGTGTGTGATTTTGGGCAGATTAAAAAGAGAGGACCCAAACCATTAAAAATTCCTACAGACAAAGATGAACTTTCAAAATTACCAGAAGCTCTAAACTTGACCATCATCTGAATATATACACGGAAAGTTGAAAACTTTTAGTTGTGATCTCTGTCATCTTCAATTTACGAGACGATTGGACCTTTAAAGACACATCGACGGCATCCACTTCCGGTTGAGACGGCTCAAGTGCCTTCAGCCATTTTACCTTTGAGATTACATTTCAAAAAATCCCATAAAATATCACCAGCACGAGTCAACTCGGTCTGTAAAAAACTTGTATTCTTCTTCTTAGTCTACTTCAATTGTACAAAATCCAGAATCAGAATCAATACTATAAGCATCATTGTGAAAATTGTATGTTTACACTAAAAATCAAGTCCCAGTTCATCTCAATACAATTGGCGACAAATTGTGTTAAAATATTTAAAAAAAAAACATATTTTTATTTTCATTTTTTTGCCTTCACTAAATGCTTTGCATGTTTTTCAAATTTTTTTTCTATTGATTAAATTTGTAATGTGTTCTTTTTCCTTTCCAATTTTGAATTTAGAAATTGCCATCCAGAGTCGAGAAGAAAATCATAAAAGAGGATGAGAAAAGTCTTCAGTTCATCTTCATCCTCGTCTTTGTCCTCTGGAGTCCTCAACTAAGACCCACAAGCATAATGCTCAAAGTCAAATTGTTCCCTATTCTGGCCCTTTTCAATACAATTTGAGATATCACTAGTCTATGATGAACATGATAAAAGAATAAATTAAAAGTCTATACAGATACTATGCACAGATAACTTGGAAATTTAAAACTGAAACCTTGAAGAAAATTGACAAATTAAAAAAAAAAACTTGAGCTGTGGTCGAGTTGTAAGTAAAGTTGTTTGATCTCGATATACATTTCAACTCTGTCCACTTCCATGCGAGACCATTTAAATGTACTGGAGCTAATTGTGATTATTCAGCTAAATAAAATTACACATTGAGTCTCTTCATGAAAACAGAACATGCTAAATTTCGTACGAAAAAAAGTCAAACCATTTTTAAGTATATTTCTTCTTCTTGTCCTCATTCTCTGTTTGATTTAGTTGTACAAATACAAAACAAACGATTATATCCAGAATTATTGGTAATTGAAGTTCCTAAATTTTACACTGAAACCCTTCATCATCACCATCAACAACAACAACAACAACAACAACAACGACAATCATCAAAACATGTAGTCAAATGCTTTACAATTTTCTATCATTGTGGCCATTGTGATTTCTATACTAAAGATGACCATCAACTCACCATTCATCTCAACACTCTACACAATTTGCCTCGAATTGTTTTGAAGGTACATTTAGGAAAATTAATTATTAAAATATTAAATAATATAGTTTATAATAAATTTTACTTTTCATTCTATTTTTTTGGCTTAAATATATTGTTCAGTACAGTAAATATATATATGTATATATATTGCAGATAGGTTTCATTCATGTAAAACAATTATTGTCCTTTTTTTAATTTTTAGGGGAGATGTTGTCATTTTTGGAGATGAAGAGAGACAGAAATGACACATTTACCACCAAAAAAATTTACTAAAATATAAACAAGTATAGTTTTTATACATATTTCTATTATTTATTTTATGAAAGTGTGCCTTTTGGCTTTGATTTTTTTGATATAAATAAATAATATATTATGATGTACTTTTTCTTGTGTACCCTTGAATACATAAGTAAAGCACCTAATTGTACACAACTGTGTCATTTTATTGTATAGTTTGTAAATGTTCATTTTCTCTGCATTCATGTATTTATATAAAAATTTTTTGCTCGTTTGTAAAAAATACAATGTATTATGTACATGAATAAAAGTCATTCAGTCAAATCCAATGACATCGCCGCGAAATTGCTTCGATTTGAATTTGGACAAGGACCAGATCCTTTTTTTACAAATATTTTTGTGATTTTATATGAATTTAATTTTTCTACATTTTAATTGAACTCGTTTTCGTACTTTGTACAGTTTGAAGATTTTAATCACAGATTATAGTTAAATAAAAATAAATATCATTCCATTCCATTGGATTCATAAAAGACAAATGCTCCTTCTACAATCATCAACCATCTCCTATCTCGTGATTAATCTTGTACTTACTTAAATCCCTCATTTTTTGTTTATCTTTAGATTTTAAATGGTGAGTTTTACATTGAAATTTTAATTTCATACATTCATAATTGGGCTATAATAATAATAATAATATTATGGTTGGACCTATTGAAATTGTATTAATAATTGCTTTGTTTTATTGTATTTTGTAGACCGTCCTCACTTTGATAACTTATAATGTGTAAAATGTAACCAAAAATCAAGTGGTCTTTTTTTTATCTGTACGTTTCTGCTAAAAGTCATACAATGATAAAAAAAATTTTCCATATTAATGATCATTTTCCTCCTCCTCAACTTCAATAATCAATACCAATAAAAGAAGAGGATGACTTCAATTCAGTAATGGAAGTAGAAGTCAAATTGGGATTAAATGAGGAACCAGAAGAAGAAGAAGGAGAAGAGGATGAAGATGAACATTTTGGAATTTTCAAACGAGTAAGCCAGAAAAGTTCAAAATTTACAGTTTATTTTATTATTAATAATTATTATCAACTAAATATTATGTCTGTTTTCAATAATAATTATACATGTTTTATTTTTCCAACTAAGTATATATATATTGTATATATATATATATTGTATATATATATATATAAAAGACATATTGATAAAAAAAAATTGTTATTTTTCTATTTATCTAGAAAAAAAAAGATGAAATATGAATGCCTTTGGATCGGATGAAGTCAAGTCCAACTACGTAATTGAAATGGGAGGAGAAGATGAGAGTAAAGATGACAGTGACACACTTTGCATTCCAACTTTAATTCAGAATTTAAATCAAAATCGTGAAAAAACTAAGAAAGTTCAAGTGTCATCTATATATACAATATATAAAACGGAAATGGAATCGGACATGTGAAGACATTTGTATATTGAATCGGTACAAATGTCCGGAAATTATTTCTTGTGCATTTAGAAGGATCCATTTTCATCACAAACTTCAAAACCTACAACCAAATCCTTTACAATTTTATACTATTGAGAATGTTGTGTTTTTTATACTAAATGTGACAAATAACTTGTCAGATAATCTCAACTTTCAACACAATTTACCTCAGATTCTTTTAAATGTGAATTAAAAAAAAAACAACAACAAATAAACAAAGTACTGGTTATGAATTTACATAGTCTCGTTCTAATTTTACTTTGAATATTATTACTATTACCATTATTATTATTATTCACGTGCACTATTCTTAAAAATGGTAAAATGATCATGTTTTTATCATTTTAATTTTCAAATACAGGAACTATCATCGGGATTAAAAACTTTACGGACCAGAATGAAAATGCTGCACCTATAATTTATCAGAGTCTATAATTCAGGTGGAGCTAATGGAAACTGTCCTCATGTATAAGTATAAAAAAATTTAAAAAAAAAACATTACATGTGATCTCTGGTAATGGAAATTCAAACCAATCGGATTGTCAACAACATGATCAAAAATACATGACTACTAGAATCAACCTCATCTGAGTTACGTACATAGTTACATATTAAATAATATGAAAATATTAATGGGAATAATCTACATTCATCAAAATCTACCTCATCGTTCTTTTGGTTCTCATTCTAATTCAGTAATTATTGAACAAGAAGAACTATAAATATATTACAAAGTTTTACAAAGAAACTTGGAGGAATGAATTATAACAAAGTCCTAATAAACCACACATATGGCGGCTTCATGATGTAATACATATTATATATATAATAACTATAGTAATAGTTATTGAATATCCTTTCATTTGACGAATGATTTTACTTGTATATCAAAGAGGATTTTGAAAATTGAACTAGATAATGGATAGCAAAATTGTATTATGTTTACAGATTTTCATTACAATCCTGATTAAAATGTACTCTGTTTTTTTTATTATTGAACAAAAATATGTTATATATTGTTCCATTTATCTATATTGTTTCATTTCTAGATTCACAGTTTAGCTAATTTTACATACATGCGTACTTTCAAAACTCAATTTTATCTGTATGATATATTATGAACTTTATATAGTAGTGTCTATACAGAAAATTCTCATGTCCTTCATTTATAATTTCTTATTTTTTGAAGAGGCAATGCTGAGTATCACGATACTCGTGTTCGTATCTCTGTCTATGTGCTATTATAATTACTACATGTGCATCATGTGCCTTGTAACATGAGTCAAATTATATTTTTTTTACTGAAAGTATCAAAACAAACTGTCGTTTATCAGAGGTAATGATGACAAGCATTTATCCATTTTTAAGGGTACAATTAAAAGTTAAGATAATACGTATTTTTTAAAGAGTCAGTTTTTTTAGCTATATTGACCCATGCAATTTTGTACATCAAGACAAGTTTGAACAGTAAACTATGATGATGGTTGTCATATTATGTATTTTCTCTCTATGTGTTCATGTATAATATGAACAAATGTACAAAGTCATATGAATTGTAAGAGTGTTGCAAAAAATGAGGAAGAGTTGTACAACAACAACAACCACACAGTGGTACAACTAACGCTTTGGAACATAAATCACAATAATTGTGTGAATTATGTAGTAGCAGTTGGCGTCGGGCTTAAATGCCAAGTATGAGTAAAGTTATGAACATGATATGGATGTCAAAGTAGCTATCAGGTTTCTCAGTTTTTAAATGATTTTGGATTTTTTACAACTACAACAACAGCAACAATAAATGTGTAATACTCGTAGATTTGTACTATTGTTTACAAGTCATGAGGAATCATGAACTCTTGTTTAGTTGTATATAGATGAGGAAAAGGACCAGAATTGAACGAGTCAATCTTATTCTTATTATTATCA
Organism: Sminthurinus signatus; assembly: GCA_019776565.1. Classification (NCBI taxonomy): domain Eukaryota; kingdom Metazoa; phylum Arthropoda; class Collembola; order Symphypleona; family Katiannidae; genus Sminthurinus; species Sminthurinus signatus. Next base: position 3,142 of record JABASP010003056.1, on the reverse strand, counting down.
TCAACTAGTAGCATTATACTCAAACGAAAAGAATAAACTGAATCTCTCTCTCTCTCTCTCTCTCTCTCTCTCTCTCTCTCTCTCTCTCTCTCTCTCTCTCTCTCTCTCTCTCTAATTCTCTCTCTCTCTCTCTCTCTCTCTCTCTCTCTCTCTCTCTCTCTCTCTCTCTCTCTCTCTCTCTCTCTCTCTAATCGCAGTCAATTTATTACCTCATTATTACATAATATATAATATTTAGTGCATCTGATGAGTATTTGTCTATAAGATTAATCCAATGATCATAATAATAAAACGTCAGACAATGATCCATGAATTGTGCATATTGGCATGTTATTATTTATTGGCAAAATAGTAAAAGTACCATAAAACTATGAAATTTAAACTCCTCTCATCACCAAAATATTTCATTCTGTTATTGTGAACATTTTCAAGTAAGTAATAACAGTACAGTTTTAGTTCGGAGAAAAAGAAAATATTCCAGGATAAAGCTATCGCGAAGCCTATATAACAACGAGTACGAACAGTGTCAGACTATTAAACAATATAGTGCTTGAGTTATAATACTAAACATTTCAAGTGGAATATTTTTGGCTCCATCACACGAGTTACATGGAATAACAAGAATTTATGAAATATATGAGCTACCTAATCAAATGGATAGATTTTTATATTGTAAAAAGACATGCACAATGACACAGGTCCTAAATAGTTGCTTGATACTCGGCATTATCGTTATTACTACTTTCAGTCATTTATTTTCCCACATACTCAACCACGAATAGGGATGAAGAATGAAAGGAATTCTTTTGTTTGTACAAATCCCAAAATAGTTCCAGATCATATAGGACAAAAACATGTCGATAAATTGCCACCGTCACAGTCAAATCCATGACCCTCGCCCTCTCATCTACTGTATATATATTTTCTATTATTTTTCATTTTATACATTGTACTTTACAGTTGATACTATTACAAATTACGTATTTTTATTACTTGATAATGATAATGATGTAATGTTTATTTATCCATCTCTCTCTCTCTCTGTCTCTCGCTTCTCTCTCTCTCTCTCTCTCTCTCTCTCTCTCTCTCTCTCTCTCTCTCTCTCTCTCTATCCATTTATTTCTTGTACATGTACATTATAATTGAATTGACGTATTAATGTTCGTCATCATCATCATCAATATCATCATCATCACAATTTGTATAAAGTAAAATATTATACGTATTCATAATTTCATAATTTGTTATGCGTGTACTTTTAAAATTTGAATCATCAATTTTTCCATTAGAAGTATTAATAATACTAATAATATATAGAACGGATGCTCAAATCGTTAAATTTAAAATGGAGCTGTATCATCTCCACCTGTTAATTTATGGTTAAATGTTAAATATTAAATATTTCCTTATTGAAGAAACAAGATGGAGATAATATGTATTATATATTACGTATAAGCACTTCCCATACATATGAAAACCATCCCATCAAATGACGACTATGAAAATGGAGACGAACATTTTTTTGCGCATAAAGCATTTACCGTGTACATTGTACATCCTACTACTACTATTGACTATTCATGTCAATTTAGTATATTATACATAAATGTATAAAATATATAAAAGAAAATATTCTGCCAAATTGACTAAAGATAGTGTGAAAAACAAAGAATGAAAGAAATGGAATGAAATTGAATCCTCCTACTTACTCAGTAAAAATACTTACATGTACATGATATTATAAAATAAGTAAGTTTGTATAAGTAAAAGTACATGTATACATTATATATACTCAAGAAAAAGAGAAGGTCTAAAAGGTTAAAGTGCAAACTATATAATATTGAACTACATGATTTTATATTATCGAGTCTCAACAATGTAACATAATATGTATACGTTATATGTATGTATGTAAAGGATAAACATTTCATTTTCCTATCGTATTTCCCTACTGTGTTTTTTTACTGCAACCATCATCATTTCTTGGAAAATTGTAATAATTTTATTATTGTCTGTTATTTTATGTATACTAAAGGGTTAAATTTTAACCTTTTCTTTTTTTTCTGGCTACAAAAACACCACATGTCAACTTCATGATTCATTATACTAAAATACGAGTAAGTAACATGAGACAGTTTTAATGAATTCAAAGTGGATAGATATATAATATATTTTATGTATATGTCTCAATTATCAAATATCAAATACAAATTTTAAACAGAGACTATAGTAAATAATATGTTTTTCATTTTTAAATGTGTTTTTTTATGGGAGTACTTTGAACCTGACACATTCGTTTATACTATTTTTCCATGAAATGTACAATAAATATTATTATAATATAATATTATACATATTCAATATTGGATTTATTCCCCTGCTACTAAAATGATCAATAGTCAGTTTTGTCCCTGTTCATATATACTATCTATACTAGTACTCACAATCATAACATTCATTGGTTGTACACCAATAGCCAATAATGATACATTCAATATTGTATACGCCCTGTAGTTTTTATAGTTTTAGTAAATAGATACTACTACGACTATTACTAGTATTATTATTATTATTTTCAATATTATCATTTCATAATGTAAATTTAAGAAAAGAAATATATACAAACTATGTAGTTTCTATATCATTTTAACTGAAATGTGTGTGATTGCTGACGTTAAATATAAATTAACCACATTTCTATAATAGTAATAATAGTAATAATAATATATGTACTTGCAGTTATTGCCCAATATGTTATGTACATTGTACATACAAAGTGAGTTACTCATGAAATGTGACATTTCCTATATAATATATTATATTGTATAATATAAGATACATTTTAAATTCTGTTAATGTTTTAGTTTATGCCTCATTTCCTGTTTTAAATCACTTGATGAAAACATTTAACACTATAATATACAAAGTCATGCAAATATTTCCATGTGCATTTATTTGCTGTAATTTGTAATGGCGACAAATGGATTGGAAAATTTAGCACATTTGTTTACTGTCCATTATGTATACAGACTTTGTGCTATAAAAACTGAAACTTGAGACCGGGGATGGAAATTTTTTTTAGAGCTCACAGGCGACAAGAAAAGCAAACTCAAATGTCGCCTAAATATAAAAAAAAAATCCC
>JABASP010003055.1:0-16026 GCA_019776565.1 Sminthurinus signatus | reverse complement strand
GTGCAGTATTATTATTATTGTGGTGAATGCATGCTTAGTTTAACTTTTGTACTAAAAAAAAATATACACACAGACTCCCATACGCATATATGTATATACAAAAAGAAACTTTTTGACTGTAGAGCCATAACCTTAAAAATAATCCTTTACTATTATTATTAAATTCTGTATGAGTATTTGTATGTGTGTCTGAATGTATGCATGTATGTGTGTGTGAGAGAGAGAGAGAGAGAGTAAGTGTGGTAGAGAAAAAAACAAACTGTAATATAATATGTATACGCATGTTATCAGGAATAGTCTGAAATAGTATAATGATATTATAGCAATACTAAAACAGGGTTCTGGAATAAGTATAACGTAGACTGCAGACAGTGTACGTATACATATATAATATACATATATATATATATATTATCATGAAGTGTGGAAAAGTGTGGAGATATTTAGCAGTGTAGTAGTATCTAATATTAGAGGCATGTATCAAGAAAATCAGACGAGGGTAATTTTAATTTTACTAGACAAACATGATGCATACACACGTAATAATTTAGATATTTTAGACATTTTACCACACGTGTGAATGGTATACATCTGAATATTATTATTATTATTATCATTTATTATATTTTCCCTTCCTTCCATCTATCCTCTTCTGTTCTTTACCATGTGAGTATATGAGTGCATGTGTACAATGTACAAAGTACAGTCATCTCTATGATAGAGTGTGCAAAAAAAACAACATAATAATAAAAAAAGTATTAAAACTGCTTAGGAGTTTAGGGTGGACATAGACATATAGATATAGATATATAGTTATATATAGTTTTAGATCAGTGGAAAAAAACTAACAAAGTGAAAGAAATAAAATAAAAAACAAAAAGAGATGAAGAACAAGAAGATGACGACAAAGTAGAATATTGCAGAGAAAAAAAAATACAAAACATTTGATACAGTTTTCATGTTTTATATAGATGGATGGATGTAGATTTCCAAAATCGATTATATTCAGCTTGTTTTTCGGGTTTGTTTTGACGAAAGTCTTTGGCGAAAGAGAGAGGAAAGGTTGCTTCTGCTGCTGTAGAGTTCCTCTTTTTACTGTACAAACACACGCTTTTGTGCTGTTCAATGTATACACAACGTGTAATATAAAGTATATATCTTTAGATGTATATTGTATAATATGTAGTCTGTAGACTCATTCTGGTTATTTACCAAAGAGAAAGAAAGAGACGTACAGTGTAAAGATGTATGTTTTTATAATGTGTGTGTATCTCACTCTATCTCACATAAATACACACGCGGTGTGTGTGTGTGTGTGTGTGTATAATGTACCTAATAATATATTATGTTTTAAATAGACTCAGACATGAGTCAAGAGGAGAAGAGAAGAGAGAGAAAGACGTAGCAAGCAAAATGAACGAGAGAGTTTAGTTAAGGTAGGGTTTAACTACATAATATTCAACTATGTAAGTAATATTATGTAGAATGTAATAAGATGTATTTTATGTGTGTATAATATATAGTTATATAATAATGATATAAAATCCGACACTGTAATGTTGGTACTAGGGGGTTTCTGTGTTGTATGTATAATGATAGTAATGTTTGTAAAGAAGTACTAGTAGTAGTAATATTAGTAGTAGTGAGTAGAAGTTGTTGTTGTTGTATTATAAGCAATATAAGCAGGAGAAGAAAATGAAATGACTGGATGCTGGATGTGTGTTGTGTTCGTGATGTTGCTTTTCTACTGTGTAGAAGAGAGAGAGAGAGACTTGTTTACATTTTGTCCTTTATACCATGCCTTCTCTCATTCTCTCTCGTTGTATTTTGTTCCTCTCTTGTATCTCTTTTGCTTCTTCTCTTTCTCGTTCTATGAATGTTTACATGTATGTTATACACTATTATGATTTCATATACATGTATATTTATACATATTCCAGAACTTTTATACATATATATACATGTAAAAAAAGGTTAGACCATAGACTGGATGTTAGTTGGATCAAATATATATGTGTGTGTTGTTTTTTTTTCTGTATGTATAATATACGTATTGTTATGATATGTATAAAATCATGTTCAGACTCTTTATATATATTATACTTTTGATACATGTGTCTATTCTCTCTCTATGATGTTATATTATTATTATTATACTACTACTACTTCTACTATCTACTATTATAAATTCTGCGCTGTCTCTCCTTCTTTCTCTCTCTCTCTTTCTGTATTTCATACCCAAAGTAAAAGATACATTATATTATTATATATCATGGAACTCTATCTAGCTAGCCAGGATATTATAAAGTGTATAGTAGGGTATAATATATACACAAAATATATCTACATACAAGACAAGAGTATTTGATGTGCTTTTGAATTATTCCTATATGTACATATAATGTAATAACCAACTAACTAACTAACTAAAACAAACTAGATTCTAGATTCTAGTCGAGAGTGCTTTAATACTACATTCTACATAATATTATATTCTAGAGTGATGTGTGTGTGTGTGTGTGTACAAGTATTTGTCTGCTCTGTTGCCTGTTGGGTTGAATAATCATTTTGCTTGTGTATATATGTGTGTGTATTTGTGTGTGCTGCCTCATGCGTGATTTTTCCAATCGGCTCTTTCTCATGGCCGGCTCAGGTGATCTCTGTTACCAAGTGTACACACAAAACACACTCTTGTAATAATAATACACAAACACATCATATTATTCTGTCTCATGGTAATTAGGTAACTGCAATAGACAAATCGTCGGCCAAATTCAGATTTTATTCAGTAAATGGGAGTGTGGTGAGTGCTGTTACTAAAAGTATAAACATTAGGTTATTATTAATATTATTACACATTTCAAATACTTGGGAAAAATATATATATGTATATATATATCAAGGGAATATAATATCATGTAATATATACTAAGGAGAAAAGTGTAAAAGAAAAAGAAGAAAAAAAAAGCACGATGATGTGTATATATATTATTTTTATTGAGATTTTTCTAACCACGAGATTTATTATTATAATAGGGAAAACTAGAGTATCAATGGATTAGTGACGTACACGTTTTTACTGAAACAACATAATAATATAATAATATGGGAGGACATGCAAATATTTATTTAAAATAAAAAAAATACATACCTAATACCTAATACTATAAATGTTGTATAGTTTTATTTAAATCAATGACTAAAAATAAAGAAATACACACGGAAAAGTTTTCAAATATTAAACTAAATCAAGTTATCTTCCCCTATAATAATATAATATACATATACCTCTGCTACATAATTTGTGTATCTTACAAAAGAAGATAATATAATATAATGTTATAGTTTATTTTTAATACATAATCATAAAATAAAATAATAATATTATATCAATATTTATTCATGGACATGGACGTAAAGCATCAAGAACAGAATCCAGAACAGGAATTATCCAGGAATTTCCCTCAAGTAAATAACAAAAATGATAAAGAGTAAAGTTTTTAACTTGTGTAAGAGGAATAAAATACAGTACTTTTGGATTTTGGACGAAAGAAGAAAAAAAACAAACAAATACATAGTACATAATATAATATAGCTGATAATTTATCTTAAATGTGTATCATATCAAAGGATATGTGAAGGAAACTTTAGACATTTTAAATAACGTATAATGATATATAAATAAAACAGTATGTATACATAAATAACTTTTATCATGTTAAAAAGAAATATTTACACAAAACTAAATTTTAATATATCTAGTAGTGAGTGTGTATGTGTGTGTGTTTTTTTTTGTAAAATATTGTGTATAGTAACAGTGTGTACTTTAGAATTAACTATAAAAGTACTTTGAAAAAACGTTGTATGTATATAAAGAAAACATGAATGTGTCGAAATCTTAAACTAATAAGTTGAAAAAAATTATATCACGTTTTCTTGAAAACTTATAGCTATTATTGGATATATTAGAAACTATTTCAAGTGGTAGTATTCCTTTTTTCGTAATGGTAGTTGTACATCCTTATGATTAATTTTAGAGTCTAAACATAGTAAACGAAAATAAAATCTAAGAAGAGAAGGAAATAATATAATAGGATTACCCAAAAATTTACTGGAGATATATATACATACTACAATTAAATGTATAATACAATTATTTCAGGGATAAAATTCAATTGATTACCATGCTAAAGCTATAGTTATATAAAAAAAATGCCATGCTTTGATTCCAGCAGTTTTATCAGTAAAACTGGTAAATGATATAATATTATAGTATTGCAAAAAAGTTTAAGCTAACATCAGAAACTAATTTATTATTATGTAGAAGTTAAGAATTTTTGTTTCAAGTGATTTACCTCAAAAATTCTAAGTATCTTTATTATTAGCCATAATAATATGCATTTTGTTTGGGTTGATTTTAAATTTAAAAATTTCGTCCTTGCCAGCTATAAAAAATGATGTAACATAGTATATGTACATGTTACATGTAGTGTATTTAATTGAGTTGTGATTTTAATTAGAAGAGTAGAAAACAATGAAAACATTTAAATTGATGTATATAATACATGTACATATAATATGATATAAAAAGATAAAATGTCTGATCAAGAAAAATACTTTTATAAATACTATATATGGATTATGATGAATGTGGAAAACATATTCGTGAAAAATGAATGAATGTGTAATATATATATTTTAAAGTTATAGCAAGTAAGAGAACTAATTACGACGCATCTAAAAGATTTACGTCTCGGCTCCTTTATATCTTTGAATAAAAACATAGATATTATATTATCCTTTAAGTATATTATGTTGTAAAGAACAAAAGTTGTAGTAGTATAGTAAATAGTAACGTTCAAAGACTCTCAATATGGACAAAAATAGGATTAAAAGTTGTATTATATTAATGTATAATAATATCCCCACTATGTTAAAATTTTATGAATGAATACATATTAAATATTAAAACTAATAATAATGATAATAATAATTTTTTGTGTTTATTATTGTTACAGATGTCTTTATCATCAATTGGAACAATGAGCAGCGTTGAGAATGACGCGTTGGCTCTGCTAGCTCTCAAGTCATCCCCTGCTTCCCCACGTCGAGCCAGTTGGACATCAGATATGATGACAAAACAACCAATTGCTCGTCTAGAAACAAGGGATTTTGAACATCTCATCAGAACGAAAAAAGTCACAATTGGAAGAAATTCTTCTTCAGGAACAGTTGACGTAAATATGGGAAACTCTTCATTTATCTCTCGTCGTCACATAGAAATTAGATATGAAGAACCACATTTTTACATGTCATGTTTAGGAAAAAATGGTGTTTTTGTTGATGGAATTTTCCAAAGAAAGGGACCTTTCCCCGCTCCACTGCCAAGAAAATGTGCATTTCGTTTTCCTTCAACCAACTTTCGAATTATTTTTGAATCATTAGTTCATCCAGATAGTGGTGAAGATGATTCAGCGGATGGTAGTTCTACATCTGCAACAGAATATTATCAAAATGGTCATCATAATACTAATAATAGTAGTCATCACCATCATCATAATAATAATAATCATCATCATCATAACGTTCATCAATCAAGTACGAAATTTCCACCATTTTTATTCCCTTCAAATCCTGTTAATTCTTCAACTAGAAGTTTACCTACAACACCACCAAGTCATAGTAAACAACAAGATTATTTAAAAGTTGAACCTTTTAGAGAAAGGGGAGACTCAAATCATGGAAGTCCAAATAGTGATCATCACCATCATGGAGAATCACCACTTAATTGTTCATCCGGTTCAAGAAACAGTAATAGTAATTATAATTTAGTCAATGAACGTGGAGGCGGTTCAAATAACAATTCTGTCACATTATCAAATCGGCCAGTGCCAATGCATCTAATCACTTCTTCTACGTCAACTGTTCCATCTTCAAGTCCAAGTAGTAAAAATCATCATTTACATCAGTCAATTGCTCCACTTAAAATTAATATACCTGATACAATGGAGTCATCTAATTACAGTCCATTTCCTTCACCAACTGGAACAATTAGGTAAATATATATGATATCAATATTATATCAAAGAACATTTTTTATAAAGAAATAATTAATAATAATAATTATTGTTCTTGTAAATTCTTGACCAAAAATGTAATTATCACACAAAAAAAAACATGATTGCCTAAAAGATTTACATAATTTTATTTTTTGTTGTTGTTATTTTTTCGTTATAGTGTTCCAAACTCATGTCCAGCTAGTCCAGGAAGTGGCTCATCTAGACGAAATATCGGTGCAGATTTACATATGGTTTATCAAGCTGTGGTTTCTAGGTCTCATGTTATGCACCAAGATAAACATGACGTAAGTTTTATTTTATTTAATAGTGTTTTTGAATCTCTGTCTAATAGTTTTTTTAAAAGTAAAGTTATTGACCATAATAATATACTTTAGGAGATACAAAAATTTGTACTCTATATGGTACATTTACAATAATGATTGTTATGTACAAAAGAAGAAAAAAATAATATGACCGTCATCTCCTCTCCCTTTGTACAAAAATATATACTTGTATAATATATATTTTGACTTTTGTATGTGGTGATTGAAACGTCATAATTATTATATTCAAAAGTATATTTAGAAAACTACTATTTATCTTTTTTTTTAGTTTCCAATTTCCTATCTGGAATTTTACATAATATAACATAATATAGATGCACACTATCAGTAATTTGGAATATAATATGATTTAGAAAAGTATTTTATCAAAAAGCAGATATATGTATATATATATATATGTGGTAAAGTATATTATAAATTATAAATAATTAGTATTTTAAAATGATTGTAGTATTAGTCGTAGTATTAATAATAATAATTTCCCTTTAATTATATTATAGCAGCTTTTACAAGTTTTTTTTTTCTTTTGCTTTGAATGACTTTTTTTGTTTTCTTTATAATAATTGGTTTTTGTACTACCTATATTTAAATATTTGCCAAATTCAATTCAGAAGAAAGAAAGTTTGAGCTTGTGAAATATCATGCTTTATTACACAGCTTAAAGTATAATATTATAAATTATAAGCTATGTGTACAAAAGGTATAAAAGTGTGTATGTGGTGATTGGTGATTTATTTGAAAAAAAAGAAGTTTTGATTATGAAAATGTTTTGTTTTGTTTTAAACACACCTTTTCTTGGTGTATGTATAAAAGTTAATAATTTCAATATTAATTTAAAGTATTTATTAAAGTATTCAAATAAAATGTAAAAGTATAGTAAAATTATGCTTGCTTTTGACACTGTAAAAAAAAAATTTTGCTTGTTTTTTTTTTGTATGTTGTTGTGATCAAGTTGACGTCTTGTTTGGTATGTTTGTATGTTGTATCCAGGTGGGCTCGTCGTATTTAATGGTGCCTCGCAGTAGTAATGGTGGAATGGTACATGGCGGCTTCCAATCTCCTAATTCTTCTCCTTATTCCTCCTTCAACCATCCTCATTCTTTCAATCATTCTTCCTCCTCTTCTTCATCCTCTAATTCTTCAACACTTACTCTTAATTATCCAAATGGAAATGGCAATTTAGATAATCATTCTAATATTAGTAATAGAAATCATCATAAAAATAATAATAGCATTAGTAATAGCAATACCATGAAAAATCCTCCTCCTTCCTTTTCCACCGCTTTTAGTAAATGTAACAATGCGGGCACATCTCAAAATTTTGGTCCTGGCAGTCCACTGAAAGTTAGTTGCCTTAATATTACAACATTGCAAAATATGGGCTGACTTGTTTTTCAATATTTTATAAAACTCTTTCTTTAACCACTGTGCTAAATTTATTTATTTATTTTTTTAAATTTTTGTTTCAAAGTTAGAACTATATATAATCACGTACAAAAATGACGGTTATTTATTTTATTTTTTTTTGTTTTTGATTTAAATTGATGGTCACGATGATGAAAATAACAATTTTTTGATGTCTATCGCGTTTAAAAAAAAAAATTATATAATAAATGGTACTAAAATGTTAATTAAATAAATTGTACAGGCGGATGATGGAAAACCACCATTTTCTTATGCACAATTAATTGTTCAAGCTATTGCTTCAACACCGGATCACCAACTTACACTATCTGGAATTTATTCTTATATAACGAAAAATTATCCATACTATCGAACAGCTGATAAAGGATGGCAAGTAAGTGTCCATAATATAATTATGTGTTTTTAAACACAAACCTCTTTTATGAAATAAGAATAGTTTATTGTATATAGTAATATGTAATGTACTAAAGAATATTGTTAAACCAGTAGCGTATTATTAGCGTATTATAAGGTAAACGTGGTTGCATGCATAGTAGCAAAGCAACCAACTAGAATGTATAGTTGATAGTCAAAAAGGTTTTCATAATATTTGGTATTATGTAGTAAGGAATTAAAAAATAAAAGTATTTAAAGACCTTTTTTAGTATCCAAAATAATAACAACATAATATACGTGTGTAGAAGTATTCACATATATTTTTTTTGTCTCCTTATCTTGTGTTATTTCTGAAAAAATATCAAAAAGGGTATGATTGAAAGTAAAAGGATAGTAATATTATGAAAGATAAGAATATTATGATAACATTGTATTTTACATTTTAAATTTTAAAGTCAAGAAAATAATACCTGTTCATGTAAACAAATAATGACGATTTTATAATATGTAATATGTTATTACGAAGAATTGATAAGAAAGGGAAAAAAGGATGTTGTTCTTTTTTGTCTAAAAAACAAAAACTCTAGACATATTATGATAACATCAACTGATTACTGTTTTTCCGTATTAACTAGATTATGTAATATATATATGTAGTATATATTATAGAAAATAGAAGTAGGGATTAGTAAAATGCATACATAATATTATCATAAAATTTACGGGAAGAAGAAAGTTTTCTCATGTGTATGCCCTTTTGTATAATATCGTTTACGCATTGAGAATGAATAATTGTATAATGTATAATATATTATATGAAATACACTAATCAAATCATTGTTTTTCTTCTTTTTTTTTAAATTTTTAGAATTCAATTAGGCATAACTTGTCTCTCAATCGCTATTTTATAAAAGTGCCTCGATCACAAGAAGAACCTGGAAAAGGATCATTCTGGAGAATTGATCCACAATCAGAAGCCAAATTAATAGACCAGGCTTTTAGACGTAGACGTCAACGAGGTGTTGCATGTTTCAGAGCACCTTACGCATTGTCAACAAGGTATAATCATATTATTATGATTACATGTAGTTCAAGAAATCTAGAAAAAAAGGAAAAAATTATTTATGAAAATTTGTTTGTATACAATTCAAAACTACAGTACATTATTATTTTTTCTGTCTTTAGAAGTGCACCAGCTTCTCCTACTCATTTACTAGGTGGTGGTGCAGGAAGAAACCTTGAGTGAGTACAAATATAAATATTATTGTAGTTGTTAAGTTTAAGTTTTTTTTTTACTTTCATGCATATAATATGTATTATGTATTATTTACATTTTGATTTTATATGACAACCTTTTAATTTTTACAGTTCACCAGGTTTAGCTACACCTGATAGCTTATCTAGAGAAGGATCCCCTGGACCTTCATCTATTTATGTGCCTGATGATGAAATGAGTGGAGTGGGTTCATCTAGTAATAATTCAGCTTTATCACATCATGCCCACCATCATATTAATCAGAATGGTCATAGTAAAGTTAGTCAGTCAGCTCCCGGATCTCCTAAGCAAGGTATATAAAATATTATATATATATATATTTTTTGATTAAGAATTTGATAAAATAAGATACAAAAACTATTATAATATTTCAATGAAATATTTCTAAAATGTTTTTGTTTTACTAAATCTATATGTATCAATTGATAGGAGCAGTCAGTACAGTGATAATGTCGAAACCCGGAACAGTGATAGCTATGGGACATCATCTTCTTCCTTCTCATTATAATAACAGTAACAGTGGCAGTGCTTCATCAAATAATGGATCTTTACACAGTAGTCTCAATGGAACAGAATTACCGACAAAATCTGTTCTTCTACATAATAATGGTGGTGCTGGCACTATCGTTCTTTTACGACAAGATGAAGAAGTGGCGTCGACTCCTCAAGGTCAAACAATTATTGTACGGACACCAAATTTTGCGTAAGTAATCTTTAACAGTAATCTTTAACTTTTTTGTAAAAAAAAGAATACACTTTAGAATATATATTTGGACAACTTCATCATTAATAATATGAATAATATATTAAATTATTATAATATTTATTTTTTAATTTATATATATAGAAATCAAGGCGGACAAGCACCTACAGCTGGATTTTATTTACCAATTAAGACAACTTCTTCAAATACAGTTGACAATGGAGCTTCTTCTTCAACAAATCGCTCATCATCTTCATCTCCGACGTCAACATCAAATAATGCTAGTAATTTAAGTATGAGTAATAATAATAGTAATAATAATCATAATCATAATAGTAACAGCGGGGATAGAAGTGGATCACCAACACAAAACAGCACAAATAATAAGAGTAGTAGCCATAACATCTCAACTACTACTACTACTACTTCTAATAATAATAGTAATAATAATAGCAATCAAGTAACTGCTACTACCACCGCAAATAGTCATAATAATAATAGTAATAATAATAGTAGTATTACGAATAGCACTAGTAATAATAATAATACTACCAGTAATGGAAATAGTAATACTAGTAATAATAGTGGACCACGTTCAATTTCTGAGCATTACCAAGTGTTCACTATGGAAAGAATTATAACAGAAGCTCTGAATATGAGTAATGTGGGATGTAAAAATAGTAACAAACTTAGTACTAATAATAATAGTAGTAGTAACAATTCTAACAACAGCAACAATGAGAACAACAAGAACTACAGTACAACTATACACTCAAGTCAGTCCTTTGTGGACAATAGCAATGGTCATGGAAATAGTAATGGAGTTCATAATAATGAAAATAGAAAAAGACCAGTTCACAGTGATGAAGACGATCTTGAGGATATTGAGTCTGCAGAAGAGCAAATGAGTGACAGTAGTAGCAAGGACAGACGATCTGCATCTCCAAACCATGCAAATAACAATCCTAGTAAACGAATGAAAGTTTAAAAAAGAAAAGAATATGGGTAAAGAAAATATTATTATAACATCCAAAATATTTACTATTTATTATATTATATTATAGTACATTTTACTATATATTATTTCTATTACTATTATTATTCTATCCTGCTATAAACAACAAAAGAACTTGTAGTAACTTTTCTATAACTGTACAACTAGAGTGATATTGTGCAACACAGTTCTTCTTAATGTTGTTCACCATTAATATATATATATTATATCATTACATATTATGGATAGGAAAAGGTTCTTCTACTTCTTACCATTATGTTTAAAAAAAAAATTTTTTTTGTCTTGTTATTCTGTTTCATAATGTTGGTTTTTTTTTGTATAACAACCCTACCAAACTACCATTTTATTTAATATTATTATTATATATAATTTGTAAGAAAAGGATGATATAATAATAATTAGTTGAACATTCTCAATTCTTCTTCTTTCACCCCTCCTCTCTTATCCCCACGCCTATACTAGACTGCTTACGTATATGAATAATAGTAATTATTATTATAATTTCCATTACTCCTTTTGCCTTTTGAAATGAATTATATTGTATGATGCATAAAAAAATATCAAACATTTAATTTACGAAAATGGTAATACTGTAAAATAGCAAACTATATAATTTATATTATTATATTGTTCTTCTCATTTGAAGGAATTGGAGGCGGCTTAATTTTATTAACCTATATATATTATATAGATACAAATTATATCTTATTATTATTATTAGCGTCGAATTGGCTGCCATACATATAATATTATATCTAAAAACTAAAAACAAAAGAATTTAATAATATTTTATCTCAAACACCAAAAGAACGCAATTTATTATATTATTATTATTACTATATAGTGTCAATACTTTTTAAACGAAAGCCTATATTATACATTCTATACTTTTACTTAAATTTTAACTAAAAATATATAATATATGATAAAACATTATAAATCAATATCAAAATATATTGAACAAATCTACACATTGTGGTCAATTCACCAAAGTTTCCCATAATACATATATTGGTGGAAAAAAACATGCTGTAGAAATGCTAAAACACATGATGTGTATTAATTATAGATAGCTAAATGTGGTTTAAATAATCACTACATATATTATATCCATGTTAATATTATATATAATAATGAATTAATATTTTAACTATTGCTCCTGAAAATATTCGCAAAAGTAAACAAAGAATCGTACTTGTTTTGATTTCTCTCCAATCGCAGTTAAAAAAACAAACAAAGGATGGATGAGTATATGTTACATATATTACAAAAAGGTAGGAAAATATTTAAAATGTAAGATATATGTAGTTATAGAGTATGTGTGTGTATATATATATTGTGGTATCCACAGTATATATATATATATACTTATACCCTTAAATTAATTTGATTATTATTGTATACTTATTATATAATTTACCAAAAACGAAAACTATCAGAAAAGTATAATAAGTATATACATACATAATATATTATTATAGTGTTGTACGGATTTTATTGTTGTTGTAACTTTGAATATTGTAAAATGTACTACTATATATATATATAGGCAAACGTATATATGTGTTTGTGTTTTTTATTCTAACGGTGGTATGTAATGTATTTATAATAATACTATAATATATATATATATTATATGGTACTGTGAATGATATATATGATGATTATAAAAAAAAAGTCGTAGATTGTACAAACGAGAAACTATATATTTAACAAGAAGAGTACAAGACACATAACAGTGACGAGTCCATTTTATTAATAGATTTATACATTTTCTCTTGAATTAAAATGCATTACACTGGTATAATAATAATATAGAGCCGTTCATTACCTAACAATATTTTTATTTTGTCCTTTCTGCTTTATTGTTATTATATTATTTTGTCATTAAAAATTAAAATATTGTAGAACGTATTGTTATATAATATATTATGTAAAACAATAGGATTTATGAGAAGTATCAAAATGCTATGAACTATATAATATGTGTAATATGTTATAATCATTTTATTGGTATTATATATATTATTAGTAGATTATTCATTATTGTTCCCTTTTTTCCTCTGTTTTTTTTTCTCAAAAACTTGAGTTGTCATTTGTAATATAAAGACTTGTATAAAAAAAAACAACATTATTCATTATATCATAATATATTTAATTGTATTTTGGGTATATGTATATTATATATCTAAGAGAAAATAATAAAATATGGTGTACAATGAAAACAAATAATTAGTGTAGACAAAAAAAATGTATCTGTAGAAGGGAAAAATCTTTCAAGCTTTAAATACCATGATGATGGTTATAGATATTATACAGTACAGTAAAATAATATAGTCTATTATTATATGATAATATACATTTAACAAATAGATATAGGTTACATTATCAAGTTTGAACGTATATAATATATGTATATATATTCGTTAAAGAAAAATCTGCACACGTATATTATACATATATATAAATATATAAACCGTAAAATTAGATAACCGAATTACAAAATACATTATTACTAGATATGATTTGAAAAAAACTTGTGTAATTTTTTTGAACAAAATATACCTATATACTTTTAGAATATTATAGTTAAAAACAAAAAACGTTATATCATTATTATACGTATATATAAACTGTGTATGTATAATATATACAATATATACATGTATTATCCTGTGTGTGGCTTCAGGTTTTATCTCTGACCTGGTGTCAATTCAGATCATAAAATAATTATATATATATACATATATCCAAAGGATATATTATATTATACATAAAATATGTATAATATAACTGAATGAAAAATAATATGTGTGACCCGAGAGAGATACATAATAATAATAATAATATAATAATATATATTTTTTAAATGCATGATACAAAATATACAATACATGCATCCATGTTATATTCATACATACATATATATGCATTTTGTATGTTGATGGAAAAAAAAGCAAAGAAGAGAAATAAAAATGATTATTATATTATTAGTAAAACAAAAAAAAGTATACATGTATAATATATGCATACATACACACAAATATATAAAATATTATATATTATTACTAAACATGGAAACATTAGTAGATTAAATACATTACAAAATTATTATTAAAATTATCAAAATAACTATGTATTATATAATATTATCATTCGGTGATGTTATCATCCGAGGGTGCTGTTTGAGACAAAAAAATAACCTTGATACTATACAATATACAATATATATATGTATGTTAATGCTACACCTTATTCAGAGACTTTGTAATGTACTGTAAATACAATACTACTACTACTACTACTTCAACTCAATTTATTAGAGAGGTAATCAGTAGCAGTGAAATGTTATTATTGTATTTTATACATCCACATTTTATCATCATCATCACTTATACATAAATATGTATAAGAAAAGATTGGAGATGAATAAACTGTGCAGATGTAATACTTTACAATGTAATACATTTTACTTTGCAGATCTTAAAAATCTTCAAACCCCTCCTATTTATGAATATAATACTTCCACTCCCTGTTAAATTTGTTAAAATGAAAAATCATAATAATATGTATTCATTATTATTATTATTACTTTGTTGTTATACTTTTTATTATCTACTGAAAACCCAATCAAATATATATATATATTCTTGTTAGTAGTGTCAGAGAGAGTATGCAGTACACATTGTGCATATATATATATATATATATGATACTATACATCATGATAACTGTAAAATTTGTCAACCTGTTGTTGTTGTTGTTGTATTTACGTAATACGTATACAAAATATGTAATGACTTTTGATGGATAATGAATAATGGAAAAGCATATGAGAACAAAACAAAACACATTGATTGTAAATGATAGATGACGAATTTTTTGATGTTATACACACACACACATTCATTTGTATAATATAATATATAAAAATATATATATACATCCACTATACCACATGTATTCAAAGACAAATTTCAATCGCTGTATAACCTCTGTAACATGTATAACATCCTGTATCGAATATCGAATTTATAAAATACCCATTATATGACAAAAAAAAAGATTACACTCACATTGTAATATCACGTGGAAAGAAACGCGTATATGGGTGGACAAAACCTCTTCTAAGAAAGAAAAACTGTTACTGTAGTATTCTTGACTGTATAAAATATAAAAAAATATTATTCAAATGCGCAAAACCCCTTGTTTTTTCTTGTTCTTCTTTTTTCATTCCATACAAGACTCATTTTAATGTTCAGTTCATTCAGTGAATACACACTAAACTAACCATGTAATACTTTGATATTTCATCTTTTCATAAGGTTACACCGTATTATATCTACATGGAGAAAATAGAAAATTATCCCACGTTGCTGACTGCTGACTTTCACCTTTCACTTTCTCCATATCATATATCATACCACATGCACAGTAAAATAATATGTACAAAGTACAAATAGAAAGCAGAAAGTATAATAATATAGCTTTTCATCCACAGCTTTTTCCCCAGTTTCTGTGAATCATAATAATATACGTTTAATTTATGGAATTGGACAGTCGCCCAAAAGAGGAAAGTCAAAAGCTCAAAAGGGAATAGTAAATTACTTAAAAAGTTTTCTCCCCATAAATTTATTTATGAACTTTGGAAGAATTCAAAAGGACGACAGTGTACAAACTGAAATACCTTCGCATGTACATCTGTACACTGTACACTAGACCGGGCCATTTTGACAACTTTGTTGAAAATCCGAAGTGCCACCCCGTCAAATCGTTCCTTTTGATGTAAAAAACAACCTCTGAAAAAATCAGCTCATTAAAATTAGTTT
>JABASP010003054.1:0-16029 GCA_019776565.1 Sminthurinus signatus | reverse complement strand
ACATTTCCCTTTCATTTTTTCCGTACATTTTTTTGTGCTTAATGCTTATGCAAAGAAAGTACACAATGCACAATAATGATAAATAAACTAAAGCAAGAACCTACAACCTACAACCGAGATCCAAGGTTAAATAATGTAGATAAAAAAGAAGGTAATGATGGAAAAAATGCAGTTTTATGTACAGATTTTCTAATTTAATCTGTTTTGAGTTTTGAGCTTTGAGTTTTCAAGGGAATTTTTCCCATTGTTATTTTTTCAAAGGGGAACCAAGAATAAAAAGTATTCTAGACCGTCAAAATATGAATATGATTTGGGATGTGGGATGTACTTTGTTTCAACTTCAAGTGATTTTAAATGTCACAGTGTCACAGGTTACTATAAATATGACATGCGTAAAAAGTAAAAACAAAATACACACAAAATACAGAATAAAGCTCTGGTCTTTTCTTCACAAGACACACGACAGGATACTTTAACCTTCAAACTAAACGGATTAAAAATTCCATGTAAATTGAGAGTAATTAATTAATTTTCCTAATAACAAAAGGATAATTACCGCTTGAGGCCAGGTGAAAAGTTTGGAAAGGAGATTTTCATTTTGAATTTCCAGTCTGGAAATTCATGTCTGTTTTTTGTCTTTTATCTTTCATCTTTCACAGTTTAGTGCCTATTCTACAAAATTATATATTGTTATTTTCTTTTGTCGTTTGTGCCATTTTCCATTTGATATTTGTTATTTGATTGTCTCCAAATTTCAAACAAAGTTCACATGTACTTGAACTTTGTGTCGTTCTCTGCCCCGAAGCAGTACAAAAATTGAATTGTCTAGAAAAACAAAAACTAGAACAAGAGCAACGAACAATTCGTTAGTATTACCATTTTCCATTTACCGTGTAGAAAAATTGGAACTTAAATGGGAATAGGAATTTGCAAAATCGGAATGAGGTTAACATAGTTTTAAATGGTAATAAACAAGAGATGGTTCCAGATTTCCCGTTTCTAGTACAAGTAGAAAAAGTCTATTTTAGTCCATATTCAATGCTATTGCAATGCATTCGCTATGCACACAGGAAATGAGAAATAATTGAATAGGAAGAAGCCCAGAGTCAGAGTTAGAGTTAGGATTTGGAGAAACAGAATATTACTAAACCAGTGGACTAAAACAGGTATTAGCAATTCCCAATTACTGCGATCACATGTAAAATGTAAAGGATTTACTATTTGCTACAGAATACAGAATATAGATAAAACGGGACAAGGTAGAATATTCACGTAAATTAGGATGAGTACAAATCCCATAAGTGGCTTTTGTTTTGTAATTGTCAATTTATGGTGGAGTTGCAAGTAATTCATGGTAATAAATGGTAAGCCTTCTTGAAATTATTTATTTATCTAAATGTAAATATAAATATAAATGTAAATAGTAAACATAGGATAAAGGATAAAGGATACTTTACCTTGGGAGCTAACGATCCGAGCCCGTGCGAGATCACTCTTATTTCCAACAAGTATTACTGCTTTCTCCTGCGTAATCCCTTCTTGCCACAAGTAACGGAGGATCTCACTCGCCGTCTGTTTAGAAACAAAGAGGAAAAATGTACAAAGTCACACGTCCATTTTATTATACCCGTTATCAGCTATTTTAGAACATTCACCTTTTTGCATCTCCACTTATATAAAGTACGAGAAGCAAGTTCGAGCTTTAAAAGGCTATAATTTATTCACAATGTCTATGTATTATCTATCTATTTTTGGCGCATTAAATTGCAAGTCCAAGTTTTGCCCACATTTATTTGTTGATCCAATAATCTACATGTTAATTTACTACTCTGAATTCTAGCTTTGAGTTTGAATTTTGAATAGAATTCTTGTGGCTTAAATAAATTAAAAACTGAAAATTATCTAAAATCTACCAGTACAAGAAAATATCATCTTTGGAACTTTACTTACTTTGTAGCTGCTCCGGTCCGTGACTGAATAAACGACGACACAAGCATGTGGAGCATAAGTTGAAACGCAGTTTTCCACCTGGTAATACAAAAAGAGAATATGAAATCATCTACAAAAAGAAGGAAACCACTTTTACTTTTACAGAGTGAAAATTCCTTTCACTCAAGCATTTTTTAATAAAACACAAAAACACACAAAACGAGACAGCAATTTCCATTCAAACCTATTCTATAAGCGATTTAGCAAAGATGGTAGTAAATAATACATCAAAGAGTTTATTGTACAGTGTACAGTGTAAAGGGTGGTAATATTTACGATTATTGGTTATTGGTTACGGTTATTGCGAGGATATTTCTTTTATCATTTATCAATATTTTATGATGTATCATGTACGTAAAATGGACAGTAGATGGTGCGTACAAAAGTCAAGTCAAGTAAAAAAAAGTTTATGGCAAGTCAGTGGCCAAAGAAATACAATAAAAGAAAGAAAGGAATTTCAAGAGTCCATAACCTCATTTTTTTCTATAAATTGTATCTGCACTCAGAAATTTACGGTTTACGGTGGGTACTAGAAATTATACAACACGAAACAAACTGTGTATTTAAAAGAGAAAAAGAGCCAAAAGAGAGGCCTCCTTTTTATCTCCTTAGCGTATAATTTCTTTAGTGTCTAGTGTCTAGAGTCTAGAAGTGTGGACACAATGAAAAAGAGGACAATGCATAACCTTTTTTGTCACCTCATCACAAAAGATTGCATGCAGACTCAGGCTCAGACTTCCACATGCACCTATTTTTTACTTTTTATTTTATCAAGATTGGAGGAAAGGGAAAGTTGTATTTAGTACATGGTAAATGTATTCTTCCACTTTTCACGCCATCTCTATTTTCCCATTCCGATTCCGATTTCTGTTTCGAGCTTTGAGAGTGGAGATTCTAGATTCCAGAGTTCATTCGCCTCCACTCTCCACGTCACTCCCAACATAAATAAAGAAAGATGAAATGATTTACGACCATGTTATTATGACTATACAGTATACAGAGTACAAAGTAATACAGAGTTGAGTGATCGTATCTTCCGATTCATAAACTCAACACTCAAAAGTACACTAGAATAAGAAACAAGAAACCCTAACAAAAATCATCTTCATTTTTCATCTCGATTTACCCATTTTCCTCCTTGTTGTACATATTTAAGCTTCACACTGCATTTATTATTTTTGAGAATACTAGTTTTAAAACTTTTAATGCTTCATTACATCTTTTTTTCACATTTTTCTAAGCGTTCAATGTCCGATTTTCGATTTCCAAAGTACAAAATTTCCTTTAATACAATTGTGGTGATTTTTACTTTTTAGGGGAGATTTTGAACTACTGAGGCTGAGGTTTATGACATAATAACATACAGTAAAAGGAAAAGAAAGTGGGTAAAAATCTAGAAAATCTGGAAATAAGGTTCCCCATAAAAAAAGAATGGAAAATAAAACCATGAATGATGAAAGACAGATTATATTCCTTTTTCGTTTTCGTATTCATGATCATAGTTCAAAACTCAAACTGTTACTTTTATATTTATTAGCGTTGAAAATGGAAATGAGGATCCATATGCAAAATGCAAACTACACATAAAAGAAAATGAAAAGTGTTCGGTGTTTGTATTTTGTATCATAATGGGAATAGAAATTGAAAAGGGGAAGAGAGAGAACAAAGAACAAAAAGTAGAGGACATGAGACTAAAACTAAAACTAAAACCAAAACCGCAAGTTTCTGTATCTATATAATAATATCATAGAAAAAAGTTTTTCATTGTCATGTGTCATCTGTGTAGCGGTTCATTGTTCCTTGGGCATTGTTCATCCTTCATTGTGTTTCGTAGGACAAAGGACAAAGGATGAGGAAAAAAGTAAAACCTTGGACTTGTATCTTCAATCTTCAGGTTTCAGTTCAGAGTTCAGCGATGAAGATCATAATAATATCAAACTTAAATATAAATATAATGCAAGGGCAATGAAATACACGGGTAAAGTTTAAGCAAACATACGAACAACGAACTGTGAACTGTACACTGTATTTTGTACAGCATCAAAGAATAGAAACCAAGTGAAAGAAAACCCAGGGAAAGATAAACAAAAGTATCTAACGAGAACCGAGAAACGAGAAACGAGACACGAGAAAGGATGAATGAACGGTGGAGAAACTAAAAGGCTCAAAACTTGCGAGTATAATAAGTAATAAGTATATTTATGCACGGCGAAATAATCACATTCACATGAGTGTTATGTTTGTGACACTGTCAAAGTTTTCTCAGAGCCGCAGCGTGCACCTCAAACCAAGGAAAAAATTTCAAGAAAAAATGAATATATAATAAAAATTTACATTGTATATTGTACTTTGAACTTTATGTACTTTTTTCAGTGTGCAGTGTACACAAGAAATAATAAAGCAAACAAAGTTCAAAAAAGAAACATAAATGTGTCAAAAAATTAAGTATAAAACTATAATAAAACTATAGTGAAAAAGTTTAGAATTCATCAGCACAAAGAATTACTTAGAACTCTGAAATTACAAAATAAACATGGTTTCTAAAATGTGCCTCATATTTTTAACATTCTTATTCTTTCTTGCACGTGCTCTAAAGTACTTAATATTTAATGGTAGATTAACATTGTGTTTAGTATTTAGCAGAAGAAACTAAAAAGTTTTTTTTATAAAAGAACTCAAGTTAGACAAAAAAATCCACGTGTCTGTAGTTTGTAGTTATAGATGATGAATTTATAAACTACATGAACTTTTGCATTATTATCCTGTTACATAAAAGATATTATTATTATTATTAACTTTTCAGGAATAGTTTATGTTTGTCAAACCAGATTAGAGATGAGGGATTAGAAGAAAATATAATGAATAAAAGGGAAAAGATGCAAAATTCAAAATTTACCTAAGCCCAAAAAGATCCTATTCTCATGTTATTATAACATAAAAAATATTAAATAAGCCAGGTTTACTAATGAGAGTTTATGAAACGTATTCCTTATTCGTTCGTTAAAAAACATAACATATAATGAACAAATAAGGAGGGATTAGATAAGAGCGAGTTCTTTGTACAAAATGTGCATATCATTAAGAATATTCCTTGAACATAATAACTTGAACAAGCATAATCTCTTATCTCTTACACATCTTGCATTCCTCAGTTAAAAGTTAAAACTTCATTTACATAACTTTTGTAGTTAAACTTCTTTTCCACCTTTATAATATATGCTCGTTTCTTGTCTTCTCTTTACAATTTCTAATTTCCAGCAAAAAAAAGAGAAAAAAGTCATGCTCCAATTTCCAATTCCACTGTGCAAAAAATAACGATGATGAAAGATGAAAGATGAAGACGAGTGAAAGTGAAGAGCGGCTGAAGTAAAATGAAAAGAAGAGATACTTTTGTGAAAAAAGCGTATAAGAAAAAACTGCGACAGTCTCTTTATAATTTTTGAATACATAATAAATAATAATATTATCCAGAGCAAAAGCGAGAAACCAAAAAATACGTAGTTTCAAATGCTTCTTTATATACTACGCAGTTTCTTTTCTTCTTGAAACCATAAATATAATAAATAATAAGTGATAAGAAAGTCTAAAAAGTTTAAAGTAAAAAATAAAAAATATCTTTTAAAATTATTTAATAAATTGTTCTTTACCTTTAAAATAATCAAAGAGCCCTCATAATATTTACCGAATGTTCATTTATCATTTATTATTATTTATTACAGACATATTGAACATTGACAACTTTTGTCCATACGTTCAATTCCCTGAAAAGCCCTACACTGTTTCTCAAAAAGCATTTCTATTTTCTATATAATTTTTTACATTTGTACTTGATACTTTGATAGGAAAGAAAAGCTTTTGAAGTGAACTCTCCAGAAAATATTAGTTACAAATGACAAATGTACATAAAAGCTTATCATATACACAAAAGAAGGTTTAGTAATCTCCATTACTAGTTTGAAGTTTTGCTCAAATGAGGAATAAGAAATTGAATTGTTCAGTATGTTTGTTCACATGAGTATTTGAGTAATGAGTACTTATCCAAGTAAAAGCGCATTACACATTACACATTACAAACTAGACACTAGATATTAGACCTGGAAATAAATTGAATGTGACGGGGCAAAGAGGAAAAGAGAACAAGTAAAATCACCCTATTTTTTTCCTGTCCTTTCCTCATTGTCATCACGATCATGATCATGATCATGTTTGATGATATTGCCTGAAACTTCCTACTGTATTCCTAGTATTTATTCACTGAAGGAGAAATTCTGTTTTTCCTTTCATTTTTCTCTTCCTCCTCTTCAACTACTTTCCCTTTGTCTTTTCCGCTCTCTTCTAACTTTGCATTTCTCATTCTCTTTTTGCAGAATTCTTTACCCTGAATTTTCATTGTCCATTTTCCATATTCCATATTCCAAATGGAGCAGAAAACAACCACTCTCACAAAAACCTGACAACCATACTCACTATTGCTTTTCTGAATAATATAGGCTTTCTGAGAAGAAAGAGGAAATAGACCGTGTCAATTCGAATCAAATAGATGAATTTGTAAATATTACGTATTGCAATGCTGACGCCGGCTGAAAGTTGGTGGTCGATGGAGAATTTGATAAGATGCATTTTTCTAAAAAGCCCAAGCCAAATTACTGTACAATGTACAAAGCTCTTGCTCTTTGTTTTAATTTAGTAGTGCATGAACTGAAGAAGAGAATGTACCAGTTTTCTTTGTTACTCACTGAATATTGTTTTGATAAGAAGAACTCGGATGAGCCTACTCTACTTTCTATTTGTATGCTGTATGTATCTTTGGACTTTGGAATTTGGACTAACCAAGAAAAAAATGGTGAAAATACATCAAGTGCACATAATTTAGAAATGACAATGGAAATGTCTAGTGTCTAGTGTGTAAACTGGAAAGTCTCAACAAATTTGACAGTTTTTCCTTTTTCAAAAATACCTGTACTTTTTGTCTATTTGTCTAATATCTAATGTCTACATGAAAGCAAAAGCAAACATACTCAACTCTGAAGACTCAAGACTCATACTCATCTAATTTTTTTGTTGAATTCATGCTCGTAAATTTATACAATTCAATCGATTCTCCTCTAAATGTCATTCTAGATTCTAGAAAAGAAAATGAAGAATGTACCTTAAAATATATTGTAGGAAAATATCACACATGTTCCGTCTTTTCTCATTTTATTCCGCCTTTCTTATTCTTATTATCTGTTATCTCTACTTGTACAATATTATAAGTTATAAGAACGCGTGACTCTAGATTCTAGATTATAGACGATTATCTATTGTACAATTGTGCATTGTGCATGTGTACACAATTTATTTTTATTTTTATTGAATCATGTTCCCATCATAATAATTCATACTTGATAATTCATAAATCACCCACTCACTTAAATCTACAACTTGAACCTACTTGTCTAAAGTGTAAAGCGTACAATGTACAATGTACAGAAAAAGAAAGAAAGTACTTGAAGACTCAAGATGTGCCTACTCTTTGCAAACACGTAAATTGTCAAGGATAAAAATAAAAACATCCGCCGTACAACGTTCATTGTTTTTTATTTGTTATCCAATTTCAACATGCAATACTGTACAAGTGTAAAATACTTGGTAAACTTCACACTTCTCACAATCCAATACAGAGTCCAGAATATTCTAGTTTAGTAAAATAAAAAATATTTTTTAGATTTTGGATTACTAATAATAATTATTATTAAACAGTTTGTATGATTATGTGTGCCTTAATTATATACGCATTTCATTCTTGCTTATTTATAATTTCTAGCGATTAGCAAGTAAAGTGTTTTTGAATTAGTATTACAAAAGAAGAACAAGAGCAAGAACGAGGACAAGGCCTCATACGTGAATTCCAAGAAAGTTGTCAAATGTTAGTTTTAGAGGAGAGAATAAAAGCATTAAAAGTGTATGAAAATTCTGGATTCCGGATCCGGATACGAATAAAAGTTCCCGCTTCAACGGATAACCCAATAAAAATAGCTATAACACTTTTCAAAAGGACATAAATGAGTATTATCCCCATGAAAATAAAAGTATGGACAAAGTTGCCTCATAAATACTCTGCCTCGTCCGTCGTTCGTCGTCCGTCCTTCCTCTTCTAAACTCTAGACTCCAGACTTTAGATTCTGAAACTATGGACAAGCACTTGATATTTTTGTCCTACAACTTTGTCCGTCTTTATTTGCCTTTCCACTTTCCATTTTCCATTCACGATTGAACTTGAGTGAGACTCAAAAGTGTTGAGTGTTGAGCATTTACCATTTACCATTTACGCAAATTTAACTTGCGACGTAGAAAACTGTAGAAAGTTCAAGTAAAACTAGAATTCGAGTTGGTGTTTATTGTTGGCGTTGGAGTTTTCTGTAGACAAAATAAAAGCTACAAGCTGCATGATTTCCAGTCAGAGTCAAAGTCAAAATCATGCTTTCACGTCTGTAAAAGTACGTTTCCACATTCATTTACCCTGATTTTTCCATGTTCCATTCTTCATGTTTACAACTTTCCAGTTCTTTGCACTACAATCTGCAATCTACAATAGACCTGAAATATGAGGCTAGGAAACTCGAGAAAAAAAATAAGCGGGGGAGGAAACGTTGCTAAGCGTACGGAAAAAACTAATGTGCTCTGGTTTCTACGATCTGCGCTCAGCTATAGTTAACGAGAATACTTACGCGTGACGACAGTACCCGTAACATTAACAACAGTAAAACGAAGGAAAGAAAAAGAAAGGACTTTTCCGATGGTGAAAACAGAAACGGGAAATATTCTGCAGATAACACAGATACATTGGCATTGTAGAAAGTAGAAAGTACAATATAAAAGGAAACAAAACAAATACTTGTGTTATAATTTGTCCGTGGTTCCAAATTCGGGATTCGGAATTCCACTTTTTAATTTTTTTTGTTCTCTCTCATTCTCTCAAGGCTTGAGGCTCCTCATTTTCATTGTCATTGTCATCGTCATTGCAGTACAATTTCGCTCACTAAAGCATAGTAAATTGATTGTATAAAATGCGTACTATTTACAATGATACTTTCTACTTTCTACAGCACATCTACTTGAGAGACATGTTACATGTTGGAAATTCCATTCCGCAGGCAAACACAAATATTAAAATAAAATAAAAAGCATAATATAATTTATTTCCTCCAAGTGATTACGTTTCAAAAACCAATGCCAATGCCAATGCCAAGATGCAACATTCAACATTCAAATTTCAACAGTCAAGATAAGAAACTAAATTGAGGAAAAATAAAAAAGTAAATTGAATCTCATATCACATTTGAATCAAATGAAGCATGAAATCAGCATTGCAGTGGAATTGGCTTGTATACAAAACAGCGCAAAACACCCAAAATATACCATACAAAAAGATTTGACATTTGACTTTCAGCACACACGTGTAGTCATATATGAATGTTTGAAATCTACCTTGAAAACTTTGTAATACAAAGCGTAAGGTAGATTAAACTTGGATACGTTCATACGTTCATTCATACGTTTTACTTGGATAACATTTCAAGTCTGTAGAATCAAATCAGACTTCGTGCTTGTTCATATGATTGGTCACATTTCCGGCACTTGAACACTGAACACTGAGCGTTTCAGCATTTCCACAACTACGTTTTTCAAGTGTATCCACAATCCAAACGCTCCAGTTTTTCCAGTCAAAACAAGTCCAAGCAAGATTCGGAATCAACTCCTACACTTTGGTCAAAATTGTAGATGGTAGATGACGAAGGAAATTTTTTCCATGCTCAGCTACTGCAGAACGACTGCAGATTCCAAAGTCCAGAGTCTAGAGTAGCCGTAGATATTTGCACAAGAGTTATATTTAGGATTTAGAAATGACAGTTCATTTCCTCTCAAAGACTCGCATGCAATTTTCTTGATTCTCCGTTCTCCGTCGACCGTTCTGGATGCTCGGTTCTCGATTTTTGGTTTGGCTCTTGTCGAAGGACAGAACCAGAACCAGCTACAGTGACAGTGACAATGGCAAAGGCAATGACGACGACAACGACAACGACAAACGAGCCAGAGTTAAGGAGTAAAGGACGAAGAGCAGAAGCAATCTAAGATTCTAAGATCTCACAACTAACGCCTTGCCAAATTTTTGACCATGACTACAGCATCGTCACTATAGATACTAGATTCTAGATGCTAGATGAATTCATGAGCTAGGTTTTTTTGGAACATATAACATATACAATATAGATACTTCAAGTACAAGTAAATATATAGAACAGAGTAGAGTATAGATACTTCCTATATACTACACTGTATATACAATTACACAAAAAAAATTGGCGGACTGGAGAAAGTCTGGAGAAAGTAGGAGAAAGGACATAAAAACCAAAGACAAAACCAAAACTAGCTCACGCACTACAACCAAAACCAGAACCTAAAAAGAACCTTCAGAAGGGTTAAAAACAGTATAACGCACTAAATTGCAGACGCACATACAGAATACAGAATGCAGACACGCAGTCCTAGTCGTCGTCAGTAGTGAGTAGTCAGGATACGTCGTTAAGGTAATGATCATCCACCATCTACAATCTACAGTCTACACTCTTACTTAAATGCCTATACTTTTTAGATATAAGTCTAATCTTGTACTTTTTCTCTACTCTACTGTATTACTTTCACATGAATTTAGATCGTAGATTACATCTCACATCTATAAAAAAATAAAAAAGTGCTCGCTTCACAAGCGATAGGAAATGTCGTGTAGGTGATCAGTGATCAATGATCAAAAGTTGTGTGTTACCAGCTCCCAATTTATTACTGTACTTTGTGAGTAGTATTTGAATACTCTGTATGTTTGGCTGGTTTAGTAAGAAATAGTAAGCAAAAGACAAGAGCATGCATAATACATAATATTAAAGCAAAAGAGATGGACGAATGTAGAAAGAATACTGAGTTTATATAGTTTATACTTACCGACATTTCGGCACTCGGATGGTCAATAAACACCAGTTCAGACTCCTTCTCGTCCAACAGTACAGACACCGTCCTCTCGCCAAATTCATCATCTGCAATAAAATTGGGGAACAAAAACAAAAAACATAATAAAATACATTATGACTTTTCTCTTTATATATCCTGAAATCTTGGATGGATCCATCCAATATTTAATATGAGAATATTATGCTTCTATTCATGACATCTTTTCCTACAATCCAAAGTATTCATAAATGTGTAACCAATAAACACAACTAGCAGCTTGTGTACTTGTGCCAAATTTATTATTTATTATTTACTGTTTACTTTTAACATGTCTCATCACCTACAAACTACGAATATTATTTTTGTAATATACACTGTGCACAATGCACAAAACACAAACACAATCATCATTTAACAGCTATTATCATCCTTTTTAATAACAGTATAAAGTTTCTTATTGTCTATTGTCCATTGTTCATCTCCAATCGACATGATGTTATTGTCTAATATTTAATATTGATGTCGATTTTCTGTTTTATCACACACTCTACATTCTGCATCCTACATCGTAAATCCTAATATACCACAATACCACAACCACAAGCCACAAGTTATGAGAAAAGTGAATATTGACAATTCACACTGTGCAATTGCACTGGTTCAAAATTCAGCAGAATATTCACTCCCGCTGCTAAATATTAGATACTTTTTAATACTTTTGCAAACAAATAGAAGGAGAAAGCTGCTAATAATTATAGTGGTGTAATAATGACCATCCTCTTCATTTTCTTTTATGTACCAGAAAAAGATGAGGACGGGGAGAGAGAAAGTGGAGAAAGCAAGCAGAAAAAGTCATATTTTTTCACACAATGTAAAGTACATAATACTTGTAATTGGAGAAGTGGGTCAACTTTCAACATTTTAGCAATGCCATGCCAATGCTGATCTGATGTTGGTGGTGAGGCTTTTAATGGATTTTTGCTTCATGAATGGATACTAAAAATACGAAATACATACAACTTTGTATTATATTTTATATTGTATTGTTTTCCATATTCAATGTTCAGTGGATTTCTATGACGATGACGAGGACGACGGCGACTCCTGATTGAATTATTACGACGTACTTTCTTGCTTTCAGCCTCCAGTTCTTTGTTTCTCTTGCCACGAACCATACAAAACAAAACCAAACAATACAAAGCTACACTATGGATTTTTTATGAGCTCATCTTTCTCTTCCTGTGAAAAAATGAAAGAGAGATCACCATCATCATAACAACGATGATCCTGAGAATGATAGACTAGACAAAAAAACAATGGAAAAGTTGCAATATTTTTTCATTGTCAGGAGGAAAAGTTTTTTAAAAGGCCAAACCACAAACCACACCAAAATCTGCATTTGAATAATCATATTATTGTTTCCTTTACTTTGCCTCTTGAAACTTGCAAACTTGAACTTGTCCTTTCATTTCGTGTACTTTTTGTCTTGTGTTTCTCCGTCTTCTTTCTCTGTTGTCGTTGTTGTTGTCATTATCATTTTACTTGCCTCTGTTTCTGCCCCGTGCGGTGCAAAAATAAAATACAATAAAAGGAAGAGGTGGAAGTTCAAGTTGAAGCATCATTTTTGTTCATTGTTCATTGTTCATGTTGAAACTTTTCACTTTATCAGTTAATTAAGTTGAGACCATCATGTAGAATGTAGAATGTGGGAAAGTTTGGCGGGTTAAATGTCTTATGACCTGGAGCGATCAACTTTCCTTCTTCCATTCACTCAAATTTATACATGTACAAGTTAAACCTTCACTGACTTATACAAAACCAAACCAAGCCAAACCAAACTGGCAGTGACGGTGACGGTGACGGTGTTTGTTAACCCAGATAAAATGCAAATGCCCAAAGTAAATTTTATTCCCTCAATTATCCTACATTTTCCCTGCAAGATTCTGGATTCTAGTTGTTTTACAAGTTCCCTGGAAAACGTACAATGCTGGAAGTATTTACAAAAGAGAAAGTTGAAGACTACCCTAATGAAATAAAAAAGAGGATCTCACTTTCATTAGTTCACTAATGAGTGCAAACTCTAAACTCTACAATCTACACAATACAATAAAAAACCTTTACTCTCAACTCTGTAGTCAAGTCTCAAGTCTCAAGTCGTACACATGAAATGAACTTTTTCAACTTTACAGCTTACACTTTACACTTTTGAGTCGATAGAAGATTCAGCAACGCAGAATACATCGCACTTTAGATTTTAGATACTTTTACTCTCCCCATGGTTTTACTTGATTGCATCATAAACCGCGAAGCTTCTATGTAATTTAATGTAATGTTATGTAATGTAGTTCAAGCCTCTAGTCTGGATTCTGGAGTCTCCAGTTGAATATTTTAAATTCAAATAAATCCCAATTCAAAGCTCATTCTTCATCCTGTCTTTTTTTGCACGGTTTTCATCTTGAATGTTGCATGTAGAAAAAAGACAAAGTATGATGAAAATGAAAATTACTCGACCCTCAAAAAAACTAGGGCAGTAATACATTTTACACCCGCTAACTGTATATTTGATTTGTGAACTTTCTCCATTTTTCTTTCTCCTGTGGAAACAAGTCTAAAGACTACTAAAGACACTAAAGTTGAATTTACAATTTACACACTCAATACTTAATGCTCGAATGTGGAGCATACAGAATACAGAGTAAAGAATACAGAACAGAGAGTTTAGAGAGCCCTTGAATAAACATGTACTCGAACAAGTATACTTGAGTAAATCTTTTGGAGAGACTGCAGAATGTAGAATGTGCGTAGAATTGAATTTCCTGCATCTACAACTTTCTCTGGAAACCCCAAGCGTGTCGTTTCCCGACCGAGCAGATGAAATTAGAGGGCGGTTGTATGGGAGTGAATTGGAGTCAAGTGCGTATGTGTTATGTGTGCGGGTGAATAAAACATGAAGGTATAGTACCTGAACCCATGAACCATTTGTCATTCGTCATTAACACAGTAGACAGAGGTGAAAATGAAGATGAAAAATAAAGTGTGTAAATGACGACACGTGGTGAAACAAATGAAAATTTCATACATGTACAAACTCCAATTCGAGTCGAGTCGGAACTTGAGTTTGAGCAAAAACTAAATTAGATAAAAAGATGTAAAATCATTGAGAAAAGATATTTACTCGTGAAAAATATAAATGGACTCCCCGAGGATTAACTGTAATCTAAAATACACTCAATATTAAATATTCAATAGTACATTTAAATAACTTGTATAAAAATCCTAGTATTTTTTTCAATTCAAGTTACAAGTCCGAATCACTTTTGTAAGCAAAACTGTAAAACACTGTGTGAAATTGACATAAAAAATCCACAGCTTGCCAAATTTAAATAGAAATTCATCCATATATTCTATTTTCAGAAGAAAAGGTAAACTTTTATTTCCAGTTCCAGTTTCAAGATTGAAGTAAATTCAAGGGAATTTCTTTGCTTTTGCTTTGCCCGAGATTTCAGTTCCAACTTTAGACCGACTTCAAGAGTAAAAGACCGAATATTTTGTGTAAGTGTGAGTGTAAATTATGCTACACAGTAGGAAATAAATGAATGTATCAACACGGCAGAAAATATAGTATACTACTAAACTACTCCTACTTTGTTTCCAAATTCAAATTCCAAGAATTCCTAGAATTCCGTGTTGAGTTGTAATCGTAATCTTTCCTACTGGGATTTATTTTGAGTTTTATTTTTATTTTGATTTGACTTTTGAGTCCTGACGTTGATTTCCTGACGTTCATGTCCATCCCACTCACAGTCACAATCACAATCTCATCCCATTCTAACTTTGACTTGAACTGCCTTTACTTTTTCACACACATAAAAATGCTTGTGCAGTGTGCATGGACTTACACATGTGTTTTTTGTATTGTCTACTGTCTACTGTCTGCGTCTATTTTGTCTACTCTCTCGTCTGTCACTTGTCAATTGAGTAACAAGGGAAAGGGTAAAAGTCCGTAGTCGGTAGTTCGTAGTTTCTACTCAGTATTAAAAAACCCGTCGACTCGTCCTGTCCGTATATTCCCTATGCTTTCTTTCTTTCTTTCTTTCTGGTGTCTGATACATAGAAAGAAAAGGAGAGAAAGTCTACGGTCCAATTTATAAATTTTATTGTCACACTTTTACACTCGACTCTATACTTTGTACTTTATACTATATATCCGTATATGCATATTAAGTGGCTACTTTTACTTATATAAAGTAAAAAGTATTTAGTATACAGTTTATTACATGGAAACCCAAGTATTTACCTACATCCACCCATCACCCATATAATTTGTATGCATGCAAGTATGCCGTCAAGGAAATAATGACTTTCACCCACAGTTCTGTTCCTACTCCTAAATATTCCTCTTTCTTCTCCTTCTCCTTCTCCTTTTCCTTCTCCTTCTTCGTCCGTCTTACTAACCTACTTTCCTATCAAACGCCCTTCATCCAACTCCAAATCCAATTCAACCAAATGGAAGAAAAAAAGGTCTGTATCAAGTCTCAACCTATCCACAGTTTCTACAATGTACAATGTACAATGCTCAATGTACAGCCTAAAATGCATTGCATCTTTATCGCATTTCGTCTTACACTCTTTTCTCCTTTACTTTTTCTTTTCCTTTCACTTTTCAAACCAAACCAAACCAAACCAAGCCAACGAGGGAAAACCAGCAACAGCAAACCAACAGAAACAAACTAAAGATATCACATTACATTGTATATTGTACATTGTATTTTATACAAAAGAGTATTGAATATCGAATATACAATACCGTAGAGTACTCTAATATTGCACATCAAACTATAATTTCCATCTTGTATGCTTGATAATTCAGACAGATTAAAAGGCAGGTAAAATGAGAATGGGTAGTGTTTTAGATCAGGTATTTCCTCGTCTAATGATGCCAAGAAGTCACGTTTTGGCTCTGCTGTTTAATCACAATTAACTAAAACGTGCGTACTGTAATACTGCACATGGGTGCTGTAATATTGCACACTTGCACAAAATTATTAATAAAAA
>JABASP010003053.1:0-16031 GCA_019776565.1 Sminthurinus signatus | reverse complement strand
AGATGTGCAGGGGTTGTATCATTTATGTAGATATCTACATAAAATTCAAATTTTTTGGCACATTATCAATGACAATAGAAAGATGGAACTGTATCAAACTAATTACTAATTACTATTCCAATCTGTCATTACGAATCTTGAATCAATCAAATATGAGACACATATGAGACCAAAAAAATACAAAGACAAAACATGTATGTGTGTCATCTTTTCTATACTCTATACCCTGTTATCTGTTTCTACTTTCTACTGTGAGGAAAAACGAGGACATTGTAGTGTAAAAAAGGAAAAGTCAACAGTTTTTATTTTACTCATCAACTAGGGTATGCACAATGTACTGCAAACAGATAAATTAACCTGTCCACTATATTTATTTTGAAGAAAAAAAACTCATAATTTATCCACATGTTATAAACATGGTAAATAGTATATTATACACAATACAAAATGCACATATAACATTTCCCGATGAAACAATCCCTTCAATGATACAGCTCATTTGCAAATGATGGCCAGTTGGTCGAAAGTAATGACAAAAGACTATCGTTCATATTCACACTGTCTCTTGTCTCTTTTCTAACTGTTTTATAGTTAGAGTCATCTGTCATCTATCCCTAATACACGTCCCATACATATACATACATATATATTAAATCTGGGACCAGTATTTTATTCAACAGTCAGTATTTGTATTAAAATTTGCTACAATCTACAATGTTTTATACATTCAACATTCAAAATTCAATGGGTTTATCTTTTGTGTAGATTTGTGGGTTTGGTAAATGAAGCCGCAGTTCTCGATTAAACTAAACGGTACTAGACAAAAGTACTAAGTAAATATTGATGATTTGTGTATATAATACACATGTACAATGTACAGTGTACAGTGTGTATGTTGCATGTTGTGTGTGTGGATTCGGTATTCGGCATTGAGTATTTGTTCTTTCGGATTCAATATGTACACAAAAAATATGGGGCTGGTCATTCAAACACCATGAGAGATCTGTGTATACAGTATACACTGTCCATATATCCAAGTAGATATATGGATTTTTGCCGGTCTGTCGGTGTCGGTGGGTGGGTTGGATTTTTTATTCTTTATTCTCTAAAAGGAACGTGCGTACGTAGGGGCAGACGACCGTTCTATACCATCAAGTAGGCGTTTGCTCATCTTTCTTTTTATTCAAATGCTAATTTTGATTCACACCTACAAACTACAAACAAGAGCGCGCAACTGATAGCTGGTTTCTGGTTCTGGTGTTGTCCTTCTGTTGTCTCAGAGTGAGTTCAGTCAAATTCATTCAAAACTAGATATGTACAAAATACATGTCTCGTCCCTTCATAATATGCAATATTTCATATTTCATACTTCATACAAGCTGGGCAACTTTGTTCAAATAGTAAATAATAATTTGGATTCTGTATCTTCTTTTTTTGTATCTGAAACTGAACCTGTGTACGGTACATAGTGTACTTTGTACTTTGTAGATCTTTTAAAAAAGCAAAAAAAAGGTACAGCTTTGAGAGAGTCGTGGACTTATTTTGTCAAATAAACGAGGTTTGTTTGGTATGGTTGATATAGCTCATTCTTTATGATCTAACCTTGTATATCGTACACTGTACAGATATCGGATTGATGATGATGATGGGAATGCAAAATTCATTTATTTTCAATGTAAACAGTAAACAGACCAACCGAGTTAACCATTAAGCGAATAAAAGAGAGAGAGAGATGGGGAGAAAAGAAAAAAAAAAGATACGAAAAAATATGGAAAATGGAAACACCAGCCAGCCAAGAGTTATTAGAAGGGCAGCCTCGCTGTTATGTATTGTCAGAGGCAAAATATAGAGACAGAGAGGACAACCCTTAAGTAAATGTTTACATTTGGATCATATAAATTTTCTATTCCTTTCTTCTACTACTCCCTTTGTGTTTCCTCTTCAGGGTTCAAACTTGTAAAATCTGTTGTTTTTTTTTTTTTGAAAACTCACACTTTCTCTCTCTCTCTTTATCTCTGTCTGCCTGTTTACTAGTGGTTGTGTCTAGTGTCTAGATTCGATTATTAAAATGAGATTTTCCCTAGACTTTTTTCCTGGAGCATGCAGACGTGGCATGGCGTGAAAAGGCAAACATTTACAATGTACATTTGTACAGTACACACAGAACAGAACAAAAACATAACCCACAGTTTACACAAACTACATATGTGTCTGTATAGAATGGAGACAATAGGAAGCGACCAAGCTATCAAATCAAATCCGGATCATCCGACTATCATCATATGGTTTTCCTATTTAATTGATGGATTAAAGGACAAAAAACATACATTTTATCTCATTTTCCTCATCATCCCCACGTTCACAGCCACAGTCTCTTTCCCCTTGAAATAATAATAATATTATACAACACACACTGTACACAGTACGAGCAACACGTGTAACCAACACCAAGCTAAAGAAAACACACAAACCTCTAACCCAATATCTTCAATTATATCTTTTATATCAAAAACAATCCATACACTTATATTGTATAATACTCTATAAAATTCCAACTTCTGTATCCGTACCAAAATATCATACTTCATTAGTACCACATTTTCCACATAAATAAAATCACATGATTTTGCAAAGTCCATTTTTGTTATAGAATTTTACGGAAGCTGCATAGAAGATAGAGACATATTTATAGGAATTAATTGTAAAAGCATTGTAGATTGTAGATTTTGTACCTAAATATCAACAACAGTTGAAGAATTATTACGTCTAAGCGTGGTATCATCATATAGTAACAAAATCATAATAATAAAATCGCTAAATGATGATGACACTAAAGATGGAACATGGGAAAGATGGAATAATGTTTATGAGCATGAACATCCAAAGAGAATGGACGGGAACAATACCAAGTAAGTTACATAAAAGTACATATGCACAAAGACATGAAAATGATGATGAGCTGAAGATGCCATGATGATGGTGATGATGATATTTTTGGAGTTGACATTTAGGTGAAACTGTGAGATTTACATAGAGTGTTCACTATATTCACTGTTCCAAGTGTTGATAGTTGATACACTGAGATATCTAAATAGTTGGTACATATGGATTTCATATTCCTTTCTACATATTTCCCTCTCTGTTGTATTCACTTTATATTTGGTATTTGGAATTTGGTACATGATGTAATTCTGTGGTGATATTATGAATAGATGTGTGGATGTGAATAGAACCGGCTGTTTTTATGGAGAATAGCAAAATTATTCACGCTTTCACGCTCATTTTATATACGATATCAAAAAGTGTGGAGTACACGGCTGAGTAAGTTCTCCATCCTATCCATCCAGTAATTTTCTCATATTATTCATACGATCTCTCTCCATTCTCCACTCTATCCTCTTTCTTCTTGTCTCTTTCTATCTCAAGCATTTACATACATGTCTTTATTCATACCAAAAGTACAAATGCACAACTTTCATTTGCTTTCCCTTTTATGTACCACACTATGATGCGCATTATAATTTATAATATTATAGCTTATAGCTATAACTTTATGCATCCAGCTTCTACGTGTATGAGTGTAGATTACAAAACAGTTCTCCAAAATAAGATACTTGCTGTAAATATTCTAAAACCATTGACGATTGGTGGAGTTTTATTAGTTCATTTCTTGAAACTAAACTATAGACAGAAAAACTCACTGCGTATAGTAGAATTTTTTGGCGGCTACTCTTATTAGTTAATAAACAAAGTATTAGCTCTTTTAAACTTTTGATTAAAACAAGACAAAACCTTGCAATTCAATGTTATAATATTCCTCAAAAGTTTGATTCTTCACCCGTTGACAAGCTAATCAAGGATCTTGTTTTTTTAAAACAAAAAGTAAACTGTTATAAATACTTTTTTTGTTTTATCTAGTTTATTAGACGGTAATGTTGAAATGTGGAAAAGTACATTTTCCTCATACAAAAGTTTAACATCTTGAACATAGAAACACGAATGAAGTGTGCATAAATATAAGGGAGAAAGAAACAAGATACACAAGTGGAAAGAAATGTATGCTCAATCACGAATGAGGAATGTGAAAGCATACATTCATCCGTTTGAGAGTATAGATATACATATTATATGTATTTATTCAAGTATACATAGGTTCAGAAACCGAGATGATTTTCGAATGTACAAGAAAACTCAAGAAAGCAGCTGTATTTTACAAAAGTATTGTACAGGATACATGATGCATGTATATTTCTGTTCCTGGTTTTGAATTTTGAGTACTATCCGTCACATCAACGGTGATGATACTCAAGTTGATGAAGATGAATGCTGCACTATGAAGAAATTTAAGACATGAGGCATTTATTTATTCCGCCCCAAAAGATGACCTCGTGTGAATTTCTCCATTTGGTAGAATAGCTGATTTCCCTCTACTCTCTACTCGTATTCATATATTTCATATTTTAGTACATATAAAATATACATTATAAATACAGTATACACCATATATATGTATACACACATTTTGAATACAGTACATTGTACATTGACAGTTACTGAACTTTTGATAAAGAATAATAAAGAACATATTATTCATGTCATTCGTGAAATCAGGGGGAAGTTGCAATACACAATACTTAATGCTTACTACAACACAGAACAAAGTAATCACATATTGAATCAGATCCGATTTTTGGGGAGATTCGAGGAAAATTACATATTACATAACACTGTTACACAATATCATGATCAAGTATTACATAGTCCTGAATAAATCAAATTCCTCATAATATGGACCTGATGATAATAATAATGATCATCATCAAATGATAGTATACAACTATTGCTTTTGCTATTTCTAGAACGAAACGGTATGATATCGACAATTTTTGTACAGATTTTCCTTGTGGTTTTTCTCATGATTTCACGACTTTCTAATGATTATTTCCTGATACATACATTAGAAATTGGAAATATCACATGTTTCATGTTTCCCTCCTCTGTAAATTCACAGCACCACTGTATGGAAAATGGAAAATGGATAGAAAACCTATTCTTTCTTTCCCTTTTATTGCATTTGTTATACGTTACATCATATACGTATAAGGTAAAGCCTTGTCTAATTAAAACAAAGTACACACATTACACATGATATCGATTGAACATTGAACATGCAAGACATTTACTTTCAAGATCCTTTAATTGTGAAATGGAGCCGAGTCAAGTGAATATAACTTGGTAAATCCTTTCAATATTTTCATTTATATTTTATTTGACAGCTTTTCAACCGTCTCATATAGTTTCACATGTTTTTTCCATTCCCTCTATTCTGAATTTGATATTGAGAGCCTTGAGTCTTGAGTCTGGGAGATAAAAACAAACTAAAATTGCACGCACGTAAAATGAGAGACGGGAGTTTTCTGAATGAATTCAACCTCTGAAATCCCAAAGACCAAATACAATGTAATACGTAATACAGAATATAAATGTAAATAAAGACATGGAGCATGGAATATGGAAAATTTAGTTGGGGGGAGTGAAAGACAATCTAGAGTAAAATATGGAATTGCTGAATTGAGATTCTAGATTCTAGATTCCAGATTCTAGTACTCCAAATTCTTGTATCATAGTATGTGAACGAGGATCAGACTAAATGAAGAAATAGACAAGGACACACACAGGGAAAGGAAACAAAACAAGTGAATCGTTATAAATGACTTTATCAAGTTGAAACAAGACTCTTGCTCTATTACTTTGGATGTGTATGTATAGTATATACATAGTGTATACGCCTCACTCTTACAGTTGCTGATACTGATACTGATGTTCTACTCAACTCAACTTGATATGTATGGCCCACTCGTCTCTCTTCTTCCATCCGATTAAATATAAATTACATATTATCAGATATAAATCCCCTAATTTTCTCTAAAAGGCCAAAGTGTAATCACGTATGAAAACGGTTTCTCTGTCTCTACGATATCTTTCTGTCTTTCTCCTTCTATCTCTTTGTTTCTTTCCTCTCCGCGTTCGTCGCTCAGCTCTCTTCCAAAGTTGACGGTCGTATAACCAACAAGCAAGCTTTCACATTACAACATGCCTGCTCCAGCATTTTATCCTCTCCACAGATATTCATTCAGAGAAGATAGAAGCAGGAGGAGCAGAGTAGACTCGTTTTGATTCCATTCTTCGGATGTGTTTGTGTATACGTATATATTATATATATGTATATATGTGGGTTGGTTTGCTTCTTTCCTTCCTTCAATATCTCTTTTGTGTGTTTTACTCGTATGTTTGTGAGAGTGGAGTTTATGTACATAGAAGCTTCCCCAGAGAATTTTCATGTCAATCAATTTTCTGTGTTCTCTTCTTCCTTCCTTCCTTTACCTTGGTATTTCTTCTCTCTTGGTCGTCTCCTCGTCGTCGTCGACGTCGTCCTTTCTTTCGCTTGACAAACCCATTTATTGATTTTTTGTACATTATGTACCAATCTCTAACTTTCTCCATGTTTCATCCACATCCACTCTCCCTACTCTTGTATGTACTGTACTGTACTGTACAATAGACAATAGACAGAGCACAGAGTACAGAGATGATAGCATTTCTCATTTTCTTTCAGCCCTATTTTTATTTATTTTGTTTTGGTTCGTCCATCTTAACTTCTTGAGCTTCTATACTTCTATTTTTCCTCCACTTCAATTTTTCTATTACATTTGTAAACACACAAAGTTTATAGCTTATATATATGAATACTATGTAGTATGATGTATATTGTACACAAACAGTTTACAATGAAGTCCTGTCAACATCCACATGTTTATATTCTATCTCTTGACATCTTTTGTTGTTGATTCTCCAACTCTTACCATTTCTTTAAGGTACTGTACTACCAGGAGTGATATTCTTTTTTATGTACACTTAAAAAAAAAAGATAGCAAAACCCTTTTAATTTAAAATGAAGCCCATCTCCTTTCTATTGTATTATATCATTTGGATTTTGGATAAACTAATGAAATGAAACTTGAAAAATGTTTATACTCATCTTGCGTCAATAAGTGCGTAAATTAAAGTAATAATTATAGGTGTCCCATTTAATGCTATATTATATTGTAAGAAAAAGAATGTAAGAAAAGACCTAAGAAAAGACAAAATATTATTATCTCTAATAATATTTGAAAAGAGGAATGGGTTAGATCTTTAGATGTTAGCAGATACCAGATACTGTGTACTGTGTGTGAGTTTGAAAGAGAGTAAGTCTGTGTGTCTGTCTAAAGAAAACCAAGAAAATCCTTAGATCCAGTACAGCGTTTGGTAACTGTAAGACAATAGACAATGAGAATATACCCAGTTGAACTGACGAGTAGTATTACTCCTAGTGGATACTGGATACAGATAGAAGACAGACCAAGTAGACAGAATGGAGAACATCCTTTATCTTTTTTCCCTCTCCACCATGGTAATAGTAATAGTAAATAGTGGAACAGGCTGTGAGGTTATCCTATCAGTATTCCGTCCTTTCTCTCACCCGCTCCCACTCTCCCGTTCACTTTCTCTTCTTCCTATGTATTTTTCAAGTTTTTCTTCTCTCCTCCTTTTCTCCTCTACTCAGCTCAGTTTTTACACGTTACCCGAGAAATATATTATAGAGAGAGAGAGAGAGAAGGAGTAGAGAGTCGAGTCTCGTTCCAGAATCCAGAATCCAGATTCAGGAGAGTGTTCTCTGTTCAGTGTTCAGAATGCAGGCAAGAAAATACGTGTGCGGTTGATGGTTGTTTCAGTTCCTTTTGATACGAAGAAAAAGAGACAAAGTTCTTGTACACTGATAGGAGATGTGGTGAACAAAAAAAAACCTCTGTAGCTATATATAGGAAATAGGAAGTACTCGTGTACAATGTACAGGAAGGAATAGGAGCCAGTCTCTAGGCAACCGGGAGAGAGAGTGAGAGAGAGAGTTAGAACCAGTCAAAGAGAGAGACAATGAACTGCCCCGTTTTCACAGGGATCCGACCAACCAAACAACGAATCCCGAGGTTTAACCAATGAAACGTAACCGAAGATACACTGTAGGCGTTTTCCTCGATAAATCATTCGACGGTATACCTAATTCCAAATTCTCCAGCGTACACGTTGTGTGCATGTTTTTACTGTGTGTATGTGGAATTTTTACAAATAATAATGCAACTACTCTACTGTACAAGATATGTAAATATTCTACACAGAAGAAATAGAATATGTGGTAGAATTCACAGTGCACAGGCTGAATTTTCTTCAACGTGAAACATGAATGATAAATGGAATAAAGAAAAATCTTTGGCTTTTCAGCTTTTTCCTCTTTCTTTTCATCATGCCTTTTTGGTCTACTGTCTACTGGTCTAATATCAAGTACACTAGAGTATGTACTTGAATTCTCCGGAACTCTTAACGAGTGACAAAATATATTTTAAATCTCTTCCAAAGCTGTGCTTAATGTGGCTTTCGCGAAAATCTCCAGAGATAACTAACATAACAAAATACAGGCCGATGCATACATATATGTATTTACGTTCCTATATGGTAGCTGACGTATCTTTTCACATATCCAACTCACCTATCTATATACTATACAGAGATATCGATGTACAAAAGGCACATTTAGCATCCTCTTTGTACCAGCATTGTGCACACAAACACGCATATGGTTTCTTCTCTATAAATACACACCTATAAATTTTACTCTCGTGAACTTCTTGCTCTTTGGTAATTTTTCATTTTCATTTCTCTCACCTCGCACCTCGCAACACAACTCTTCACCACCTTCTACTTGGCTTATGGAAAGGAAGTGGCCAACACATAAAACATTCTGTATAATATGTATATATATGTGTGTGTACCTGATGATTTTTCAATTTCAATTTTTTTACCACACTGAACTAAAAAGTATCATCAACAAAGTTGTATTCATCTCTTCCTTTTTTTACACGATAAAATAATATACAAAGTATTATTTCTTACTTACTGTTTTTTACCAGATAGTACAAATTCTATAAAAGCATGTATCTAAATAATACACACTCATTATAATACCCTTCATTTATCACATTCCTCTCATTATTATTATTATTCATGCAATAATAATAAAGCAAGATACTTTCTCTTCTTTCCTTCCATATTCCATCTTCTACACATGTACAATGTACAATTTACAGGCATGTATCTATTATTCTGGAAAATGACAGGTTGTAGAATGTATAGAATTAGTCAGACTATTTCTGATTCATGGTGAAAATTTACATAGAAATGTACTTGGTGAACAAAAGAGACGACTTTAAGAGTACTTTATGAAGATTTTCTTGAGGATATCCTACAAAATGAATGAATTTGATTGTACATTGTACAGGACCTATATAAAATATATAATGTATAGTGTATATAACATGTTTAACATTCATTTCATTTTATTTTCAATAGAAGCCTATATTATAAATTATAAACGAAATAAGAGGTTATATTTACATAACAATATATTATAGAATATAGAATATATAGTACTAATGAATAAAACCACAAAGAGTTTTAATATTTTAATA
The DNA here is from genome assembly GCA_019776565.1 of Sminthurinus signatus. Taxonomy (NCBI): domain Eukaryota; kingdom Metazoa; phylum Arthropoda; class Collembola; order Symphypleona; family Katiannidae; genus Sminthurinus; species Sminthurinus signatus. The sequence goes on along the minus strand of JABASP010003053.1, from coordinate 6,468 downwards.
CGAGAAAGACAGACGAGACACGAGGACAGACTCAACGGGATTTACACGGTAAAGACTGTAAAGAGTGAGAGAGATGACAGTAGAGAGTATGGATATTGATAAATGGATTGTCATATAAGAAGTAAAAAGGTGAGAGTAAATAATTGTAAGAGGTATTTGAATGTGGATAAATCGTAATCGTAATAATGATAATAATAATAATAAAGAGATAGAGATGAGACCCCTTTAGTTTTCGATTTAACAGAAAGACAAGAGTAGAGAGTGAAAAGAGATTGTGTGTGAGTGAGTGAGTATGAACAGAGAGAGAGAGAGAGAGAGAGACAGATAGTTGTAGATGCTGACTACTGGATTGGATAGTCAAGTTGTTTGGAGGAGGAGTTGCTGGCAGTTGGTTTGCGGGTACGGGACTGGCGTTGTAAGTTTAGCCCATCCGAACGTTGGAAACATTGGAATGATGAATAGAAGTAGGACTTAGGTTAAATCGGACTCAAAGCAGCAGAGATTACCATAGAGAGTCTTCCTTCTTCTACGAAGAGAACTACTAGGATCCTTTCTGAAGACTGGACAAATCCAGATTATTGCTCCTGATCCTCGTCGGATTAAATTAAAACAACTTCCTGAGCCCCTGGGTTTTTAGACCTTTTCCTCTTTTTTTTTCAAAACCAACTACCGAACAACCAAACTAAAAAACCTACTACCGTTCTACAAAATCTTGAGCTCAAGACTATTATTATTACTAGTACAAACTAAAAACTAATACACACACATTTATAGAATATATCCATTTACACACACACACACACGCACACACACACACAGAAACTTACTTTGACACACACTTGTACATTTACACATTGTTCAAATTTCTAGAATTTTTGTACTTTCCATTTCTTCTTTTACTTTTTTTCTCCCTTTTTACTATCAACCTTAAAGCCAACATCATAATCATTATCATCCTAATCATCATCAACATAGTCCAAAAAGAAAGATAGATAATTGTAAGCTGTAAGTGTGTAAAAAAAAATCTGCAAGAGTTTAACTATAAACCCCTTATTGACTTGGTTATTTTACTTGCTTCATAAACTGGATTCAACTTTACTACAACTACAAATCGCAGTATCGTTGTATATTATTACAAGTGTCAGTTCTATGATATTTCAACTCTCACGTGGATATAAAAAAATATACCTTGTATATGTGTCTGTATAAAGAGGAAAGGAGAGAGAGACCACTTGAGTCTCTTTCCTACACAACCACCGTACACCGTACTATCAGTTCTTTTCTACACACATGTAATATATTTTATATGTCGTGACCTTGACTGAACATTCAAGTCTTTCATGTAAACTTACGTAGAGTGTCAAGTAGAGAGGAAACTACAATTTACTACAATTACTATTATCATCGTCCATCGTCATTTTTCAGATATTCAAGATAACAAAATCACATCACATTCACGTTCATTTTATTGATATCCAGAATCCAGATTCTTTCCTGGTTAAGCTAAACATAGATATATAGACACATTTAAGTTGAAGACAATGGATTCTTTAACTGGACTCTCGTCGTCATCAACTAGTGAACAAGGGATGTGTTTGCAAGACCTCGTCGCTCAACAAAATTCTTCTAGTGATAATTTACTTCACCTTCATCAACTCCATCATCAGGTAAGTGTCATTTATTTGTCTTTTAAACATGATTATATTCTTGTATTATACTTATAATTATTCTTATAATAATAATTAAAGTAATTGGGTAAAATTTAGTTGATCGCGTACACTTGAGAATAAATAAAACCTTTGATGGTAGTGTTGAAAAAGCTCATAATATAGACGACTACAGAAGATTTAAAGTCGTGTGTAGATATATACACAAGTATTAAACATTTTAGTAGGTATAATCTTAGAAGAATTATCTTTTTGTTCCTTCAACAATCTTTGTTATTTATATTATATTACATATACATGACATGACATTACATTACGTTCCGGTTATCTTTTCCACTTCTTTTTTATGATATCAACACTGAGGATATATCCCTGGCTTCATCCTCAATCCTCATGTAATCACCAAGCTTTGTCAATATTCTCTGTGTAGATCCCAAAATCTTTATCCTAAACTTTCGGCTTTCTCTGTGGATTTACGGAAGGCTCCGTCTTATTTTTAATCATCAGTGACTCTGACAAGCTGACTGACCTGACTCGCTGTCTTTTCTCGTTTTCCTTTATTCTATCTAACAGTGATGGTGCTTGTGCCATGTAATAAAATTCTCCTAATATGTATACATTACACATATTTACAATTATTGTGATTCCTTATTTTTGTACTATATCAAATATAAATTATACCTATACATATTATTTAAAATAATGTGTTCAACATTAAATATTAAATTCATCTGATCCAAAACATTTGTCATCTATTGGAGAGAAGAACGGCTATTAGACGACGTACCAAGACAACGATAAACATTATGAGTATACTTATAACTTATAAAAAATACAAAATTTTCAATATCTAGCCATTTTATAAGAGGAGAGCGCACTTCTTTACGTGGTTGACAAAGTGGTTGAATTTGACTTGATATAATACATAATTTTAATATAAAAGTGCCTTTTGTATTATGTGCAGGCGTCACAAACCATTTAAATATAAAATGAATATCATAAGAAAAACGAGAGAAGGAAGAAAGAGAGAGAGACGACTTTAGATTCAAGTGGGAATTTATCATAGTAAGAAGAGTACTGTGGAATGAGTTGGAATGGAACGTTGCGCACCGTTAAATTCTCCTTTCTCGTTTTCCATTGTAGTTTTTCAAGTGTTGGTGTGTAATACCGATATACATGGAATATAGAATCTAGTACATCTTGTCTATTTGTCGTCTATTCAATTTCTTCATTTTAGTACAATAGTATGCATATCGTACTAAATCATAGACACCTACTGTACTCCCTACTAATATCATTATAACACTTATAATATATTATAGATAGATACATGTAGGTAACATGACTAGGTTTCAACAACAACTTGAATCTTGAATCATTACACTTGCTTTGTTTTCTCCTCCTTATCTTTCTGTATAAACTGATATTACATCTTGTGATGATGGGTGAATCACTTTAATATTGTTTCTAATCGTAATCGTCTGTTTCAACTCAAATTTTCCAGTAAAGTTCACAAACACCACAATGTTATTTTTGTCTCGTGTTGTACAAAAGTTTTCGATTTCTTCATTATAAGTAAATATAAATAGTGTTGCACATATACACGACACATGTAGGTGTACGTGTAGTAGTTTATTTTCTTGAGAGATACAAGAGAAAAAAAAATTTACTAAATGATTTTGTCATGTCAGACAATTTTATGTAATGTATATATTTATACTTAAATATTTACTTGTAACTTTTTTTTTGTTGAACAACACATAAATTGGATACTAAGATATATGCATATATGTACTACATATACCTATATTTAGTTCTTACACCCACTTACAAAATATAAAATTGAGGGAGATTACATGAAACAGAAGAAGTTGAATGTGTGTGTATACAAAAGAAAAACAAAGTACACAATAACAAAAAAAAAATGAACTGACAACGAGGTGAAGATTGGAATTTTGAACCTCTATCTGTTTACAAGAGAAACGTGCAAAGGTTGTGACTTGTGACGAATTTGTTATTGTTACTTCTACGCGATTATTATTTGTTTCAAAGTGTTGGAATATATTGCTTGAACTTGTCAACTCTTGTATTATTGATTAAAGTGACAGGAGGAAAGAAAAGAGAGTGTGTGTGTGTGCGTATATCTTTTTCGTCTTTTACTAGATCAATAATTCATGTTCTACATAGAATCTAGAAGTAGCTAGTAAAACAAGTGTAAAGTTAAATCTGATCAATCATCTCTATACATATTTTTTTCTTTACCTCAAGACAACAGAATAAACGACACGTCATCATTATTATCATTACACGAGAAGACCAACGAGTTGCACAACCGAGATAAATGTTCACATTGAAAAATTTTCAAAGTGCAATTGAAAAAAAAAGTTCAAGAACCTAAAATAGTTCCACAAAATTACGGAATCAGTTGACTATAGGCAATCCTAATTGTGTGTGCATAAAACCCAAATTAAACCCTTTTGGTGTATTTTTATATGTAAAATGAAGAAAGTAGAAAGTAACTAAAATAAAGATAACAACTGAAATTCCTTCTGTTTTGTTCTTGTACCTCGTATACACATTTCAACTTACTCAAGTGTTGTGCGATACACATTCTCTATGGTAAACTCGGACTTTAAAGTAGAAAACTCCCTTTTGAAATAAATTAAATTTGTATGGTTAATATTAATATCAAAGATGCTGGTTCATACAATTATATGTTGAACATTGCATATTGAATATTATGTATTATGTTTGTTTAAACAAACCAAACGCATGTTGGTGGATTGTGCGTAGTCAGTAGTCAATATGATTCTTTCAGTCATCTTCTCTGTTTGTTCAATGAGATCTTTTGATTGACTCTCAAATGATATTTTCAACATGAGAATCATTTCATACTGTATTATATCATCCATCTCATAGCTCATATTATGCTTTGAATGCATAAAGGGAAATGAAAAGAAAACATTTAAAATGTATAGAGTATAGAGTATAATAATATAATGAGTAAGAACGACGTCGGAGCTTTTGAAAGGAAATTAAATCTCAACTAAATTTTAAAAATTATAATAACATATACAAAACAAAAAACTAAAAAAAAGGAATATGTTGTTTTTTCTCTTTACATAAATCTTAGTTGACGCCCAGTGTACTTACTCCACCCGAGCATTCATTCATAAATAGTCACGGAGGACATCATGCATCAATCTCTGCAGCAGCTCATCATCATCATGCATTTCACCATCCCCTTCACGCTTCCATCAACCACCATCACATAGTTCACCACGTGACCTCCGGAAGTGGTAGTGGTGGTGGTACTGGCGGTCATCAACAACAACAACCCGACAACAATACACTAAACAGCACTCAAAATCTGGACAAAATCAAGCAGCGGGGTATGTGTTACTTTAACTACTTGAAATTATAACATTTCCACATGTCTTTATTTTCTTTTACAAAAATCCGTATCGGCAACTTTCCTTTCCTTTTTTTTCACTTCACCCATCTTCCATCTCATTTCAAATTCATGTGTACATTCCAGAGATTCATACACATAATATATATAATGTGTTGCCGTTTGGGCATCTGTATATATATTCAAGGAAGTGAATATAATATAGAAGCTAAAAGTCATGCATGTACTCTGTTCTTATAGACTTTTAAATCCTCTTTGCATGCATGTATAAGCAAGCGTTTTTCCAATAAATATAAAAAGTCACACAAAAACTTAAATGAAGTCGAATGAAAACACTCACAAAAAAGTTTCCGACAAAAGTAGTCAATGTTCAACTTTCAGCTATAATATGATATTAGGCATACACACTCCATGTGACGTAATATGTTTCACTTGTCAGCTCAATATCTCTCTTTGAGTGTAACTTGATATTTTGTTCATTTGTTGTTTTTTTTGTACTCTTGAAACCTGACATTCTTTGTTATTAGAAGAATCTTTCTTTTTCTAAAATCCATTGATCAAGTTGTGCAGAGAACTCTTGTACAAGTGAAATGACATGTCTACTGTACAGTGGATAATAGTAGTATGCTGCAAGGAATTTTCAGTATTAAAACTTGCTCCCTTAAATGTATGAGATACATTATATATCACCATCATCATGATTTATAAATTATGAAAAGAAGAGCAAACAAATACATCTCAAAGAAATGCATAAATCAGTTGAACCGTTGATCTCATATAATTATATTGTGTGAAAACCAATCCTTCTAAATACCACATTGTTATTCTAGTATTAGCATATGAACCCATTTGGCTTTCTTCCTTAATACCATCCAAAATCTCAATACAATTATACTCTCTGCCTTGACATTAGATAGTATAATAATACACATTGGCATACAATGTCTCACGTCTCACAATAACTTACACATATGAAATATATATATGTAATAGTATTAGGATACTTTCGTACAACTAAATTGATACGAGCATTGTATTATTATACTTTTAGGAAAACATTGTCTAGTCAAAAGTAGGAGTATAGGAATAATAATAATAATAGTAATAGTAGTGGTTGTTAGTTAGTTTTGGCGTTGTAGAAATACGGTTTTATAATATGATTTGTATGTCAATAATGTCAAACATGATGTGATACAAGAAGTCCTTATCATGTTCGGATAAACATACACACATACAATGATATATTATAACACAACACATGTTATGTCCATGACATGTATCTATATATGTACATTGACAATTTGTACATGTGATATGTATTTACTGCGTTGATATATAATTTGTAACTTTTTGACTGTGTATGGTGCTTTTGTACGAGGAATGGAGACA
>JABASP010003052.1:0-16039 GCA_019776565.1 Sminthurinus signatus | reverse complement strand
AAGGCTCCGAACAAAGTGGTCGATGCCATGAACTTTTTGGGGTTCTGTTTTCGGGGATTTGTCAGGAAACTGGCGAAATATTTTTGAGAATTTTTTCACGAGTTGGCCCCTTCAAAAAATATTTTTATTTGGCCCATGTACATCACAAACCCAATAGGACTCTTTATAATTGCACTTTTCTTTGGCGGTAGGTGTATTTGACTTTAAGTTGTATATGTATAATTTAAACTATCACAAATAAACAGTAAACTATAATATAGAAATTGAAATAATGAATACTGATTATAATACGCTGATCTAGATTAATTTGATTGATGATTAATGTGCACTTTTATTTATTATAATAATAATTTTTACACCAGAACGACATAAGTATTAAAGGAGAAAGAAAGACAAGACTTTGGACTTTAGCTCATCAACTAGTCTAGTCTGACTATGTACATGGAATGTATGGAATTCACGGTCAAAAGAGAAATATATATAAATGGTAGACTTGAAGACGTGAAGGATAAGAGCAAAGAAAAGAAGGAGAGAGAATGAGAGACGACGTGAAAAAATATACGGCACCAAGATGATTCGTAATAGAACGAAAGAGCAAGAGAGAGAGTAAGAGAGAGAGTAAGAGAGAGAGAGAGAGAGAAATAATAAGAATAGAATAGGACTGGGAAACTCAATACAATACGTATATAGACATTAGACATGTACGAAATGCGAATAGAGCGGACATGCAGGAATATATCGAGAGGGCGGTTTTATTATACACACGGTCTCATACACGCAAAAGCACAAAAGTCAATGGAGAACACGCAGAAGTTTCGTCTATGCTGCACTATTCCTATTGCACTACAACTATAAACTACAACCTACACTACACCACTCTCGTCTCTCTTCTCTCAGCTTTCAGCATACACATTACACAGTACACAGGGTAATGGTTGAGCCTGGTGAGAGATCAAGGAAAGGCAGATAGCAGATAGAAAAGACATACATGTGCAAAAATTCTTTGAAGGGTGAGCTCTGAGCCCGATTTGATAACCGCCCACTTTATATCTCTCAAATTATCAATATATGGATACATACATCATACACAATACATATGTATAAGTATCATCATCTTCCCTCATCTCCCTCTGACTATTCATGCTATAGTACCCGTCTCCGCTCTAATCCCGGCTGGAAAACCATGTAACTTTTCATTTCAAGAAATACAGATAACAAAGTCTTGCTATACAACTGCAATTGAATGTTTTAAATGAATTTTTTAGTAAAATTGAACTTGAATAATTTTAAAATGAGTAAAGGAAAACTTCAAAGGAATAAATAAGGTATAAAAAACCAGCAAGAGAATCATTTTTGTAAATCTATGTGGATTGTGGATCTTCTCAGTGCATGCATTTTTTTTCTTGTAACAATGTGCCGAGTTAAAACCTGCATACAATAACATACAATATACAGTATACAGTTCAGAGAACGTAGGATACAATAGCTCCAGAGTCATAAATAGTAATAAGTAGTAAAAAAAACTAGGATGAAATTGCAGTGGTACATTCACTGCACGGTTTCAAATCTTTCAATGCCTGTAGAGCTTTTAGAAATTTAAACCTTATTGTATTTTGCAAGGTTTTATGCACAAGTACATATATGTACCATGTACAATGTACTTGTACATAATATATTTGCAGATAACCAAACCATAAATACAAATGTATATAAAACATGCCCAGTGCATGTATATAGGCAATCAACTACCAACTTGAGCTTAAATTCATGTCAACTCGACCCTCAGAAAAATTTACATACAATTACACGTCCTGCACTGTTACTCTGAGGTCTGAAGCGTCTTTTGAGAAAATGATTATTATTTAGCTAGATGAAAGATTTAAGAAAAAACCTCGACATTTGACTTCATGGGATATAATATTACTTTTTAAAACATTTTTGCCTGGATCTGAGATCTGAGATCTGAAATCATGCATACACAAATCCCCCAAAAAATTGTAACCTGACTCTTGAGCCTCATGAAATATAAGTCGTTAGTCCGTGTTCAAAAAAAATTGTATACATTACACATCATACATCCAACCAGTTGAATGTTGAATGTAAATGAAAAAAAAGAAAGAGAATTGTCACAATCACGTATTTAGTATTTATGTACAGTTCAAAATCTTTGCTGTTACTCCTGTACTTGTTCATGTTTTATTTCGGCGACAAGTTCACAATTTTGCAAAGAGCACGATGCAGATAGTGCAACACTCCTTCTTTTATGACTTTTTTCTCCACAGCTACTTTGATTTCTGGTCATGTTTTACTACAGAAAACCTAAACTTATCCAAACATTCTCTTTTTACTCTTCTTACTCTTGTAAAAGTTTCATCATGGTGGGAAAAGAGAGTTAACTTTTTCCACAACAAACTCTGGGCTCTGGTATTTTCGAACCAACATATATGAATAATAAATAATAAATATACGAGATATTTGTAACGTTTAACAGTCCTGTAAATTGGGTGTAACATTGAGACTGCAAATTTCAAAGTTCATCTTCCCAAGTTTCAGATTTTCCTAACCGTATTACAATTTCTAGATCTTACACCAAACTATAATCGTCAAAACATTACATTTCTGCTTTTTTCATGTATTTTAAAAATAAAAATCATAATATTACAAATTACGAAATCCACAGGTGAATCAGACAAATACCAATACTCATGGATATAATAATATTATCATATTCAAATATCAAATATTACATTTCCCATGCTACAGTTTTAAGTACATATACAAACATGATGATTTTCATGACGTTCACGTTCATAATGACTGACGGAAGAGATTGTCCATTGTGTTTGTAGTTTGTGGTGACAGACAGATATTATATTGGTTTCTGGTCTGTATAAAGTGTAATAGTTCATGAAATAAGCAGACTGATGGGCTTATTACGAGTATGGGCAATACTTGATAAAACAAATGAAATAGGCAAACAAGTGTCATTTCAACGATAATGAAAGTGTTGATGATGGTTGCCACTGTAAGCCAGTGGGTGCATATACATAGGAAATAGATATATTTGTATTTGTATGTGTGAGCATATTATATATGTAATATGTGCACAAGTCTAGTGAGGAAACCATATAGTGGAAAAGAATGAATGAATGAGTGGAAGATGCCATAATTGTAAAGATGGGTCGTTAAATGACTGACTTTTTAAATTTTAATGGATTTTGGGTCACTTTACCATCTCAGTTATTATACGATCTGCAAATAAGCACTGTAGATTCTATATTTGTATGAATTGCTTAAGTAAGATGTACCTATACCTATATTCTACACATATTGAATATATGGATGTACAAATATACATCTAGAAACTATATATATATCTATACACGTGTGTAGAGTGTAGACTGTAGAATGTAGACGATATCACTTTTGTTATATAAGTGTTATGCCTCAAGTACATGTATAATATACAACTATTACCTTATAAGCGTAAGTATGGCTACCGACATTATGAGAGTGCAAGTTTATTTTTTACACTCTTTACAGGTCTCGAATGCAATCCACTAAAAATTTCCACTAAAATTAACGACTGTACAAACTACACACTGCAAATACATGTACAAATATTTACGATGAACCTAAATTCCCTAAATATTTTATAATGCACTTGAATCAAAAATTTACTCTCCATCTAATGTCTAATCCATTTCTATCTATATCAATTTTCTAACTACTTTGTTGCACTAATGATCTACAATTTTATTGTCAAAATAATAAAGTGTTCTTGATACAATATTTTCTTGTTAAATGATGACTTACTTACTTGTATAGTCCTGGCATAACTAATAACCAATAATCAGGTATCACTCGTTGAATACAATATACAATGTTAAAACTAACAAATTTTAACTTTCACAAGAAAAACCAAAATAATATTATTCTGAAAATCCACTAAAAACAAGGCAGATTTTACACACAGTACAAATACACAATACACACACACACACAAACAAAAATGTTCTGTCCTCTAATGAGTACGAGTGTTCTTTCGAAACAAGAACTTTTTGAAGAAACTTTTTTTTTCGACCGATATTTCAACGACTCTCACCACATGCAAAACTGAAGTGAGAAGCTTGTAATCAGTCAGGAGAGGAAAAAAGTGTTTTGAGTTTCAAATTGTCATGAACACATGAAGTCGAATTCGAAGACGAAGAAGAACGAGAAGAATTGTAATACTACATATTATTACAACTCCTCGGTTTCCTTTCCTTCTTCTTTCCTTGCCTACTATTCTACGGCGTTTAGTTACGGTGCCGAGCAGATTGGAACCATATTGAATTTGACTCGAGTTAGAAACAGTGTATTACAAAGAAGCCTTCAACTATTGGTTAGCCTCCCAAATATAGGAAAACATATTTATACACACATATATCAAATCCACACTCACTCACTCGGTCTATCTCTTTCTTTCTATATTTTAGATATTTCTCAAGTACTCTCTCAATCACGCATGCATGAAACCCGGCCAACTTGAGCCAAAATGAAGAGAGGAGAGAGAGAGGGAGAAAAAATTTTGGAGTCTATACTTTTCTTTTTCTTTTCCTTTCGTCATACACATTATTACAAAGATACAAAGTATGGGGAACGGAGAATTTTGCAAAGGCTACTATAATTTAAGTGTATGTATGTAGCATATCATGTGTATGAAGTGTTATGCATATGCACATTTACTATATTATTACCTTCTTCAGTTCTCGGTGTATAATAGACAAAAGGCAATTCCTCTAAATTCAGGCACTACCCACAGAGAAGTAGATGAAGCATGCGAATGTCTGAATAAGTTCCCACTGATCCTTTTTAACTTTTAACTTTTTCTCTCTCTCTCTCTCTCTCTCTACATTTCTAAAGAAGAGACGACAAACAATGTCATTAAATACAGCAGGAGTTACAATGTATTAAGTAGGGATAACAATATGAAATTCTTCCCCATATTCATTCACTACAGTAACAGTAATATAGTAGCAATAGTATTACAACTAACAACTAATCCAGAAAACCTAAGATGTGATCCTGAATCAAGAGACTAACAACTAACAAAATGAATAGTTAAAAAGACTACACGCTATTTTTTTGAAAAGTATTTACTGTAATATTTTTACAATCCCATTTTATACAATATACAATGAGCATTGGCTTGGCTTGGATTGAATGAATATAAACCATAGTAAAAACTATATTGGTGGCCGTTTAAAAATTCAAAAAGCAAGGAATACAAAGTATTTATCAGTGAAAGAGAATTAGGAAAAAAAGACCAAAAGCCAATTAGATATGGCTGAAAAAATATCCTTTTCAACTTTGTCTATCTCAATTTTCATTGGTTGTAAATGGCAACATGTTCACAAATTACATGTAATCCTACACATTTTTCCTTTCTCTTTCTCTCCCCCGCAGCAGAGCCAGTTGTAAATTTGTAATACAATGTTTCGCATTTCTTTGTCAGTGTACTATTATTATTTTTTTTCAAAACACTTTCAAATCTACGGTACTAAATTATGAGGAAAAACTTTAGACGTTACGCAAAAAGGTTCTTGTAATGTTCAATGGTATATAAGATTTTTGATAAGAAGTTCAACTAAATTGTTATAAAGGATTTCCGTTTTATTGGCATGAATTATAAGCATGAAGCATTGAGTATAAGGCTATACAATACAATATAATATTGATTCTAATCTCATTTTATGCTTTAGACATTTTAATACCAGGCACACTGGCGTTCTATGGAGGTGGTTGAAGATTGAAAATAAGGAAAATAAGACCAGGAGAAAGCAATGTATACGTATGGAGTTTTCTCGTTTAAACTGAATTCTATTTCTGGGTTTTATATCAAAAAACTCTATCCATTATTGATATTTGTGCAGCAGTTGAGGAAATGGGAGTGTAAAGTAAATACTAAATATATCATGTACAGATGTACAAATATGCACAAAATACATTTTACAAAATACACGGATAAAAGATAAAAAATAAAACACAGCAGAACTGTGCTGTATCTATGTATAATGTTTCATGTATATATGTATGTGCGTGCATAATTGAATGAAGTTTTTTGATGCATCTAGCATTTAGATTGTGGTATGAGAGAAAAGCCAACATGTTATTTTTATATTTTCAATTGGATTTTCATTTTTACGGTATATTTTACATAGTGAGACTTTCATGAGAAATTTCCATTTGATGCTCAAAGTCGCCAGCTGAGCCACACATAAAATCCTTGCATATTTTGCCCAGTGTACTTTGCTCGTAAATTTTATACCGAGTTTTTCTTCGTCTTTTTCGTCTTTCTGCAGTCTTGTGTATGTACATTGCACATTATACATGTACGTTGCATGTACTCCGTTCTACGAGTATTTTTTTCTCTACGACGACGTAGTCCTAGTCTTAGTCGAAAAGCAGTACTCAGTACACACCACACTTGTGTACACATACACATGTATTACATAAATACACGCTCTGAGCTCTGAGTTGTTCTGTTGTGACTAACGAAGGAAAATCTTGCTCAAAATCCACATGATCCTTTTGCAAACCAAACCAAACCAATCCTAATTCTCAAGCTATACACTATACATTATACATGTATGTATACCATTTTCCTAATCATGTACTCAACATAAGATAACATATACAATATACAGATGCAGAAATACAATCTTTTTCAATAGTCACCACATGCACATACATGTGTAATATCAAGTCCGTTATTCCCATGTGTATGTACATGTGTAGTGTGTACAAGGATGTGCAGGCATTATTATTATGTACGAGAACAGAACAGAGATAAAGGGTTTAAAACAATATGTATATGTATCTGCACATGCACATGAGACAAGAATACAATACATATTATTACTGTATTACAGGCAGAGCAGGCGCCTTCAATAAATTTTCTTGGTTTTCCTCTATACTTGTTCATGTTCGTCTTGCTTGGTTGTATTTTGGTTCTACCTTCAGCATCGTCCATGAGGCTCAAAAAGTGTAGAGTGTACAGAATGTACAGAGTGTACTGTATAGTATGAATGCGACACAATAAAGGACGAAATAGGGAGAGATAGTACAACTAAATGGCGAAATGCAGGGAATAGTGTGGCACGCAACCCAACCAACAGCCACCACAGTACAACCAGCCGAGAAAACCAATTGAAATATTGTTTGCCTTGCAGCTTTTTTTAAAGACTATATAAAATTGATGTTCGTGTGTGGTATATCTACATAGTGCATAATGCATGATATAACATATAAAAGTAGCAATGTTTATACTGTGGCAATGCCAATGGTAGTCAGTTGTCTGTTGTCAGTTGTGCTTTTTTCTCATGAACAAAATGTAATGCTAAATTAACTAAATTACTCCGACCTAATTGGAATTTTTGCCAAGACACAGAATACATATCCACTGCAAACAAATACAAACACAATACGATACAACAGCCTGTTCATTCTCATGCATATTCTATACTCATGTACTCCAACTTCCGCAGAAATATCAAGTGAGCCTTGAGGATCATCATGTACATTGTATACATATTTAATATTTCTTCTATAAGACATAATATTAACCAACTTTCATTTAGTCACCGATATTTCAAATTTCAAGTCGGCACAAAATAATTTCAACTTTCAACACAATTCAAAAACAAGTAGTGATATTTTCAGCAGCAGCAAAAGTAGAAGCCGAACAGAGAACAGAAAAGATTATTTTACATACAGCATCAGTTCTACTTGTACACCATACATGTATGTGAGCAGTTGCTGAAGAAGGTAAAAATCTTGGGAAAGGATGGAAATAACAAATTTGGAGGAAAGAGTCTTAATTCAGGTATAAAAGTGCTATAAAGCTCTCAAGTAACTCTCCACACATCTGACACCAAAGGCTTTTTACGCCGAATTTTGTTTCATGTCATCTGAGTGAGTCTCTGAGAAGAACGACGACTTACATGTATCCTATTCTTCTTTATACAGTTACGGAATTTCGCATAGTCTTTTCACATTCTGGATCGAATTCTTCTTGCCTTCTCTATTTTACAGAGTATATTAAATGTACAACAGCAGTAGCAGTAGCAGCATTTGTTCATTCTCATTCCCCTTGTATATCTACAATATACAGTCAAGAATAATGGGATCTCTTTTTCTCTTCTTCTTCTACTTCTAGTATAATAAAATTACTTCTTGTGAGTTGAAAACATAAATTTTTTTATAAATTACATTCTAATAGACTATAAAACTTTGGATTTAGTACTTTTTGGGGTTTGCTAGATGATAAAGTCGAACAACACGTGTAGTACACACACATATTACATATTTGATATTACTTTCATCCGTATATTATATCATAATGCAATCGGAATAAGAGATGAAGTCAGTACTATTATTATTATTATTACTCTTATTGCATTTGAGACTACTGGGTTTTTTAAACGAATCTGAGGGGAAACACGTGCAACTAATGTCATACATGAATCTTACTTTTTTATAAATTATGTAGCATTCTTTATCAGGGTGGAAAGCAAAAACGTATCAGCTTGTATCAATGTATATTCGTAAAAATCATAGTAATATAATATATCAACCAGAAATCCAATTTCTATTTCCCTTCCTCAATTTTTTGGCTGGATATTGGATATTGGAAATTGGGAATAAAACAATAAAAAAATGGAGCTGTGAAATCATATCAAAAATTATGAAAAAAAGAACCTTTTTTTTATTTTTTTTCGTCCATAATTTCCACAAACAAATATTGACAATATTTATAGGAGTTCATCAGCACTAGATGTATTTTCCAGATATTTTTAATGTAAATTGGCTATTCAGCATTAGATGAACAATATACAAGAGTAAGGTACATAGTACACAGTACACAGATGACACATGGTGCATAATGCATAATGTGCTATGCAAATTGTGTATTAGCACACAGACACAGCTCAAGTGTATGCTAAAGATTCTAAATGGCACAAATTGTGCTAATGTAACATTTATGAGATAATGATGAGCACAGTTAGTATTTTACTCGCAAATGTTCAGCAAACAGAAAATGTTCAGCACTGTACCAAAAGATGGATGATGACATAAGAGGCAAGTTATCATCTGTATATTGTTCACATACTTCTCATTTACAGGCATAAAACACATGTTATTTCGTATGCAATATGGAATAGGCAAATCTATCTATAGTAACGACAAAATATAATACTATACTCAACTATTTTAACCACACATTTTTCATAGAATAAACAATACAATGAATAATAATAAATGCTGAAGGTTTAACTTTCATTTGAGAGTCAATATTATGAATCACACAATATTATATTATGCCTTTGCGAAATGTATATTAAGACACATGCTTTTTTAAAATGCAGAAAACTTAAATTTTCTTCTAGATTCAATTCATATTCCGTTGCCGATCAAAAAATAAATCATAAGGCGGAATTTACAAACTATCAAAAATTTGCTATACTTCATTTCAGTTAAAATAATTTGTATTTCAGTCACAATCATCGAGCATCCACAGAAAATAGACATGAAATGACACATCCTTCCAAAAAAGGGATTGAGTTTTCCACCCAAAATTGTACAATTTCCAGATCTAGACCTTTTATATTTTGTATACTATGTATTTTTTCTAGATAAAGATATAGATGAAAAAATAGACAGTGATAGTATTGAATAGCCATGAGATTACTTCTATACAAAATCCCATTTCATTCATAATTCACCGAGTTAATTAAGATATACGACCGATTGCCGGTTGCACGTGGAAGGGAATTGGAGATTCATGAATCCCTCTTTCCTCCTTCTGATATCTTTATACAATGCAATACAATCTTCCGCTTTTCATGTATGTATAAATAATGAGAGTGGGAAATTAATATTAAAATTTCAAATAAAGGGAAAGCTGAGTAAATCCTCTATAGTCGAAACATGTAATTTAGGGGGAAATAAAAGCATTTTATAGGTAGAGACAAAACACCGTCGTCCTTTCTCTTTCTGCTCTTTTTGTTCATGTTTGCATGTATGTATTAGTGTACATACATTGACATTCAGCACCACTACTATAGATTATAGACTTTATACACACCAAGTATTCGAAGCAAAAGAGAATTTTAGAGGAGGAGAAGACTCGAAATGAGAAAATGTTATCAGTTTCTCCGAGTTTCTTTCAGCTGGGGGAATTGAAGTCGGACTCACTCACTCACTCCCTCATTTTCTCTTTTCGGTTTGTCTCCGTCTTCCTTCACACACGCATACACATACTTATTCACATAGAGAGATGTACAGTGTACAGTGTACAGTTAATGGAATCGAAATCAAAAGGAATGAAAGTAAGATCCTGGAAGATATCCTAAGCTCGTAAATTCATGAAGTCCACCCGTAGAATATCATTGAAATACCTACCAGTAACAGAAACAGAACCAACCAGTGGTAGCTTAGAACTCAGACAAAGAAGGAAGAAATAATACTACAACTTGGAATAGAACGAGAGAGAGAAATTCTACCCTACAAATGTACTTTGGCTGGTCATAAAATGAACGAGGCTGAATCAACGGAGAAAGCTCACCACAAACTATTTCGATGGATTTTCTTTCTCACAATCATTTTCCCTCAGTCGAAATTGCTGGCAACATAGATATAAGATATAAGGAACATATTAAATGAGACTTGAACTCCGCCAAAAATTTTATATAAGTTCAAACAATAGAAAATCTACATAGTTATAACCCCACGAATTAATCCGCTTGAAACTTGAAAAAATACATTTAAAAATACAAACTTCCAAAGTTTTCAGACTAAACAAAAGGTTCATGAATCCAAGAAAATTGGATAAACGGATAAAACAGAAACGAGTAATTCTTTCTAGTCCCAGTCTACAAAATATACCATGCTCAATGTGCATGTCCAAGTATAGGGTACATAATTGAGAAAGCAAGAATGAAATATTGACGAAGGCTGAAATATCATCATGGCTCAAGTCTCAAGACTCGAGCTTTGTACAGTTCCTATTTTCACAGCAATTGGGAATTACTTTTTTGTACAGACAGCGTGTGAGCGATGAATTTTGCAGGATCTAGTATCTAGTATACAAAAGCATCAAGTATCTGGAATCTGGAGCTTGGGTTTGGATTTGGATTTCCTCAGGGATTTGATTTGATTACCAGAGAACCGAAAAGTCGTCGTCAACGTCAGAGAGTGAGCGTCTCGTGGTTTCTAAATTATTGAGGGAGGCGAGCCAAAATGCCAAAATAATACTTTGAGGCTGGCAAAATTTCATCCCTAATAGTGAATTCTCGTGACCTTTTCCTGCTTTTATGCTTTTTCATATACCCAAAAGCCAAAAGCTTATCTGGCTCTCCCTCTTTCTCTTTCTACTTTTTGCTATTCCTCCGCACCATAGAATTGGAAACTGAAACATGGGTTCATTATTTCAGTCTCAATTTCTGCCGTTTTTTTCTGCCAAGGAACACGAACTCAATTTTCAGTCTACGCTCCCCACCAAAGTCTAAAGGATATGTATATTATATCAATGGTAGACGACAGAGTTCTCGGATACATCGTGTATTAATACATGTACATGTGGAGAGTCTACTTGTAATGCATAAGCTAGTATTTTATGAAATAATTCATGCTATAGACTATAGCATGACAAGCACAACGCATAGGGAGAGAGGGAAGAGAAATGATCCAGATCAAAATTTCAATATGAATAAAAGGAACAACAACTACACAACTACATATTTAATGTTTAATAATATAGCATTATGAAATGAAACGAAATGTGTTCAGTTCAAAAAATGAAAATTGTTGAAAACATGCAACAAAATCATGAGCACTAATACTTATCCCGGTCCATACAACAGGAACCAAGTTTTAATAAGCAGATTGAAACATGTACAAAGAGAAATAGAGTGATTGAAAAGGCAAGTGTAATAATTTTACACTGCGAAAATTGGCAATCAAATCCGTTTATGTTTTCATTAGAGAAGTAATTAAAATTTGAAACGATTTTCAAAGATTTAGCACATGTTATCCAATATTCAATATAGACATTAGATATCTCCTAGTAGTCATAGTATTTCGACTGTTTACTTTACCCCCTACAATTTATTTCATGTTTACTTTAGACACAAGAAATCCAAAAAAAAATTTGGTCTTTAAATACACTTTTTGATTCCTTCCTTCTTTCCAAATGTTTCAAAAGTTTCGTCTTAAGAGTAAAAGAGAGGGGCAAAAATACAAAATGGAAAAAAACTGCCATGGAATTTTTAATATAAAAAAATTCACATTACGACTTACGACTTGCAATGATTAGGCGTCCATAAAAAGACGCAAAGGGGACGGAAGAAAATTTCAAGTATAAGAATCACATAACGTACGTACTATAAGTACTACGTACCTCGTACATAGAATGCAGAATGTCACAGAATGTGCATGATGAAAGTTATTGAATTTCGATTTAGCTCGCGTTAAAGTTGGGGGACACAAAGTTGTGTAGTTTATTCTTTTACTGCGGAAAAATCCTTCAAAAGCTTCCATAAATCTTCTCCAAATGGAGTCATAAAACTTTTGATATCAGAGACTTTGAAACTCGGCATCAACATGCACATTCGCGCATGTAAAGATACATGTGTACTGGTACATTTGCAAATGCATACAATACTATAATACCTATAGACATTGCATCCATTTGAATAGTACTATTACCATCTTTATCACTGTATGCAGTCCACACTGTGGCATTTCTCCATCTCCATCTCTGCCGCCATCGAATGCATGCATGTGTCCTTTAAAATTATATTGGAATTTCCCCTTTTCCTCTGCATATTTTAAATTCATTTTACGCTGTCATCAAAATTCAAAAATTCACAATGATCCTCTATTTCTTTCCTTGTGATATTTTATACTTAAAATCATCCCCATGTTGATGCTCTTTTTCCTCTCTACCTCTTGAAGATACAAGTACTTTGTTTGAATATCTTAGAGTTTCACTTACATTTAGAAAAAAAGGATGGTTGAATCCCACATCTTTTTGGAAAGTAAACTATGGTTTAAATAATACGCACATTCATCATAATAATCATGATGAGGATAATAATGATAATAATAATCTAAACTTGAAACACAAGAAAACTGCACTATTTCCTTTTCCTCATAAAATTAATAACTCTTTTTTTTAAACTAAACTTTAACACAAAAACTAACACTGAAAATTACAAAGTTATATAACTAATTTATACTTTTCACTTTTTTTAAATAATTTTAGAATTACGAAGTTCCACAAAATTATTTCAAAAAATTGTACACAAGAGCAAATCCAAATAAACTGAGCACACATTTAGCTCAAAACAAATAAATGCTGCAGTAATGTTGAAAGAAATGAGGTAGGTAAGACATCGAAAGGGAAACTAAATTCTCATTTCTCATTCTGATGATAAATCTTATCCAAAGAATTTATATTTAGTAAGTATATAAGCATTGTATACAAAATTCATAACATACACACTCAAGATCAAGCAGGTAAAAAAATAAGAATACTTTTCTTGTTCTCCTTCTGCTTCTCTGACTTGTGAGTCAACCATACAATCATACGATAACCATAGAAGTGTAAACAGATCTATCTATCTAATTTTAACGTATATAAGCTTAATATGAAAAACATGGAAGAAAAGAAGAGTTGACTCTCTAACTCATATTATGTAAAGATAAATATACGTGTGTGTGTAGAAGCAAAGGCTCTAAAAATGTTTCACACCTACGTGTTTGCTAATATGCCCGGGAGGTTACACACTACATATCCAACTTTGTAAAACTTTGTCAGTATTTACAGATGTATACTACAATCATATATCATAAGTATATATCATACGTAAATATACCTTTATCCTCAAGTTTTACATTACGTGCTCATATCTAATGATTAAGCCAACCAAAATAATGGTTAAACATAATACAAAAATAAGGAAATAAGCACAGATTTATCAGCTTAAAAGTATTAAACATACTTCGTTTTGTATGCTCGTAGTTTATACTGTGTAACTATTTACAACAAAATACAGAATACATACATTTATATTTTATATGGTTTTCTCTTTCCACGTAACATGAACTTCCCTGTTTTGAATTCAACTTTGGGTTTTTGAACTACTCTGTTCTGTATAAAAATGTGTCAAATCTTTGCTGTATTCCATGCATGTATATATATACCTAGATATTTTCCATTTCCTGCTTGAACTCTTACTCGAACTCAAAGTCGACTTTCGTCATAACACCACACATTCGTGTTTTCAGGGAAAATGAGAGAATAAGGATGTATGTATGAAAAATGTAAAGTTTTGTTATTAGTAATCAAGGCGCGGTCTCAAATTGTGTACAATCTTGTGTTGAATTGAACCTTTGTCTTTCATACAAAAAAGACAGGTTGGAACCTTGTCACAAAAACTCTAACCCTTTACCCTTACAAATTCACATGTATGCCAAAAACATCATTGTCCCTCACTAGAATAAAATTACATATACACTATACACACTTGAGCCCACAGAGTAAAACTGTACATATGATTATTGTTTTGTCTAAGATTTAAACATGCGTGTAATATACTTTAAACTTACTATGGATATTCTATTGTACAAAAAGTTTACTCTACAGAGTGAAGAGTGAAGTCGAGAACAAGAATAAAAGTTGTCATGCATTGTTTTCCCCGAGTTGGGTTGGAAGTTGAACGTAGGAAACGCAACCTCCCAAATTCCATATTGCACCTTTTCTTTCTTTCTCATTCCATTACCTTCTTATGTGTACTGAACAAACAATTGCCTCAAAAAGTCAAAAACTATACTCTATAATATACAATACTTTTTATACATAATTTAGAACATGCTGAGGGTTCTACAAGATACAAGATGAATAATTGGAAGTTTGTATAGAACAGGAGGAAAAGAAACACAATAAAGTTTCTTTTTTGGAGCATTTAAAATTCAGTATCAAGTCATTTTGAAAGAAAATGTTGAAATCCTGTGTGTACACACTACACATATTTTGCGTCTAAAACTAAAGAAACACTGTTTCTAAGTAAAGGTTGGAAAGAAATATTCAAGATTTTTAATGTAATGTTACATAATATGATTGAATTACGGAATAAGTAATGAACCCAGGTAAAGATTGTACTACCAGTTGAAACTATTAACATTTAACATGTGTGTGTTTAAAATTTTTGTGCACAATCATCAATGCAAACAAAGTCTAGAGAGAAGAGAAGGCAAACTTATGCAATATATACAAGCATTCTTCAGCATCAGAATACTCAAAACTCTAAACTCCACGCTCGAGACTATGACTACAAATTACAAACTTGTAGAAAAAAACTCATAGCCGTCCGTTAAAAAGGCAAGGCCGCCATAGCGCTTTCTCTCGTGCAAAACTTAGACTGTTTGGCAGTTTCAACCCAAAGGTTTTATGATAGGCTTTTGAAGTAATGGGCCGAATATTTGCAACTTATCTCGTGAGGACATCTTTGAAACTACCTACATAACTTTTCAAACTATTCCTTTCTAGTTTCTAGTGTACAAGCCACCATAAATGAGTCTATTCTTTGCAAAGAGTCTATTCATTCACCACCAGAATGCAAAAGATAAGACTGAGTATCTACAATCTACGATCTACATGGTAACCAGCAGACGCGTCTTGTCTCTACTTTATTTTTCAAAACTAGTACAATATACTGAAATCAATATTTAATTTTAATTATACTTTTAATTTTAATCCCTTCTGCGAATTTTTCTAAGATGCAAATGTACTTTAGTTTACACAAAAGTACATATACGTTATACAGAAAACAACTTAAATCTATTATGTACAAAGTACACTCTTAAAAAACATACAAAAATTGCATGTTCTAACTATCGCAAAAGCGTTATTGTACAAAGTATGCTAATACAATGGATATACAATAATGTGTACATGAGCGTACTTACAAGAAAAGTTATAATATTATAACAG